>CAUYLG010074136.1:0-25280 GCA_963573385.1 Cacajao melanocephalus
GCAAAAGAAACAGTCATTAGAGTGAATCGGCAACCAACAGAATGGGAAAAAAATTTTGCAGTTTACACATCTGACAAAGGGCTGATATCCAGAATATACAAAGAACTAAAACAGATTTATAAGAAAAAAGCAAATAAGCCCATTCAAAAGTGGGCAAAAGATATGAACAGACACTCTACAAAAGAAGACATATATGAGGACAACAAACATGAAAAAATGCTCATCATCACTGGTCATTAGAGAAATGCAAATCAAAACCACATTGAGATGCCACCTCAGGCCAGTTAGAATGGGGAACATTAAAAAATCTGTAGACAACAGATGCTGGAGAGGATATGGAGAAACAGAAACACTTTTAAACTGTTGGTGGTAGTGTAAATTAGTTCAGCCAGTGTGGAAGAAGACAGTGTGGCAATTCCTCAAGCATCTAGAAACAGAAATTCCATTTGACCCAGCAATCTCATTACTGGGTATATACTCAAAGGATTATAAATTGTTCTATTATAAAGACACATGAATATGTATGTTCATTGAGGCACTGTTTACAATAGCAAAGACCTGGAACCAACCCAAATGCCCATCAATGATAGACTGGACAAGGAAAACGTGGCACATATAAACCATGGAATACTATGCAGCCATTAAAAAAACAATGAGTTCATGTCCTTTGTAGGGATATGGATGAATCTGGAAACCATAATTCTCAGCAAACTGATAGAAGAATAGAAAATCAAACACCGCATGTTCTCACTCATAGGCGGGAGTTGAACAATGAGAACACATGAAAACATGGAGGGGGGCATCACACACTGGGGTCTGTTGAGGGGGCTAGGGGAAGGACAGTGGAAGGTGGGGAGTTTGGGGAAAGGTAATATGGGGAGAAATGCCAGATATAGGTGATGGGGGGGATGGAGGCAGCAAATCACCTTGCCATGTATGTACCTATGCAACAATCCTGCATGATCTGCACATGTACCCTAGAACCTAAAGTACAATAAGAAGAAAAAAAAGAAATAAATCCACATAACTGTAATCACTGAGATTTGGAGGTTATATTTCATACAGAATAAACCATGAAAGATAACTAATATATCTTTTGTGACTATGTTACCAAGGATTGAAGTTAACCTGAATAAGAATAGCAGCCTTCTCCCTCTGTTTTTGGATATTCACAATATTTTCTCTTTTTTCATTCTTTAAAATATTCTGATTCTTGATGGAAGAATTTAGTAGGGTTTCTGTTGCAGCAGTATGTCGCCTTGTGGAGAAATGAGTCTGTCTGCGGATGAGGTAACCACGCCAGTATGACTGGATTACCACAGCTGCCATACTGTTATGAGGAGAAAAAAACAAAACAAAACACATTTTAAATTATCTGTAAATACACCGTTGTAGATAAAAGGTCCTCATGAGCAATATTTTAAACAAAGAACATATAAAGTATTATTTAAACATAAGACTACTTCTTTTATCATTGTCATAGAAGTAAAAATGGTAAGAAAATCTTCCAATCTGAAGAAAAGAAATGGGCCGGTAGTTGGGTATGTGAGTAAAAGAGATTTTCATTTGTTTCTTTTAAGGAGGGAGAGTTACAGAGTTTTTGTACCATTCTGGGGATATTTGTCCAGAGACAAGGGGAAAAAGTGATGAGGCAGAGAGAGGACAAATATAGGAGCTAATGTCGACTTGGCAAGAGAGGGTTAAATTCTATTCATTGTGGAGAAGTAACCCTGGAGTGTAAGAGGAAGGAGGCTTCCTTTACTCTAAGAGAAAGCACCCTCAGGTGCTTAGGAGCTTCACTTTCTTCTCTGCCCACACACAAATAGTTAAATTACACTCTTAGAGACTCAGTAGTAAATACTTAAAATTTTCAGGTCCACATTTATTTGCCAATTTCAGGCACTGAATGAATCAATGCTATGTGTTTTCCACGTCCCCGTATGTTGCCCAGCAACATTAGCAAAATTTGAATTAAAATGTACATTGATTATAAAAGTATATTCTCAGTGCATTTAGTAATTTAACTCTTACTAATCGGAAATGTTTTTTTTCCCTCAACATAAATTATTAGAGAAATATTATCAATGTAAAGAGTGTCATCAAAGTCCTGACTATTCGGTCTTAATCTCTTTTCAAATTCCTGACTTTGGCTTAAGAAGAGGAGTAGTTCTTGGTCTATCTTCATTTTCCAATGTTCCCTTGAAATCGTTTTCAATAATTTTATAATTGCCAAATCCAATGAAATTTCTTCATTCCTCATACAATTTAGTTTAAGGCAAAGTGGAATAAAGTGATAAACTGTGCTAGACATGACCACACATTTTTTTTTTCTCATAGTAATACATTTCTGGGAAGTTAGAAAGGAATCATAAAGCCATTTTCTATTGCTGTTTTGCCTTATTATCCATATTACTATCATCAGCATTGTTATTGTCATCATCACCATTTTATGTGAAGTCAGTAGAAGGCTTCAATCTGTTTTACTGTGAGTAGAATATTGAAGTTAATGGCTAAAGTATGTGGTCTAAGATAAACTACTTGAATGTCCAATACTTTGAAAAAGTATTCATGTTCCAAAAATCATTTCCTCCTCCTCCTATGGTAAGCAGAACTTTGTAAATTTTGATATAGATATAATTCATATTTATTCATTTAATAATTCATTCATTATTTCATCTTTTGAACGAAAATGGATTGGGGATTTCAAAGCATTTTAATGGGCATTTTGAGTGACAAAGAAAAGAATCAGAAAACATATTTGCAATATGTAACTAGTAAAAATTAAAAGGCTTATGGGAAAACACATCAAACCTGAGATAGTATCTTGCATTTCTTTATAGACACATACAAGTTTCACTGACTGTAATTGTGAATTTCTTGTAAAGTCATTGATTGCATGAATTCCTCAGCTTAATATCATCAAAATTCCCCAGGGAAAACAAAAACAAAAGGTAGATGCGGGGTATTTTCTTCAGTGACACTAACATGGACTACTTTTCACTACATTGAAAGCAGGGAAAGAAGCTGACTTTACGGTTTCCTAAATGTAGGGGGCACTCCAGGTTGAGAAAAACATCATCATCATCACCATTTTGGCAAAAATGATAATGTCAAAAGTGTCATTGGAATAAGAGCACATGTAAATAATTAGGAAACTCTTACACAATTGACAGTGAATCTCCTGAATCACTGAATGTTAAGATTCAGCAAGTGGGTATACATTTTTTTCCCCTTTATTCTCTGGGTCTTTAATTTATCTATATTTTCAGTTCTTCATCCTTACTTATTGTCATCATTTGGCTATTTTATTTAGGATTAAGAAGTTCAAAATATTGTTTACATGAAATTTCAATAGGCAACATTTGAAGTGTCTGGGGCAAAGGCAATCAATTGAATAAATTAATAAAACAAATCAGAAAATATTAAAGCCACTTTTGATAAATACTAAAAATTTACATTAGGAAATATAAGTTAGTTTCACCATATCAAATTAATTAACCTAGCTCTCAGGAAAAAAATATTACTCTTTCCCCTGATAACTTTTGAAAAATGGAAGAGTGGGAAAAGCAAGATTAGCTAGCTACTGTGATATTCTGACATATACCCTGCTCAGCACCAGTCATTTATAGGAGAAGCTAAATCTGAGCAATTTTTCTTTTCTTATCTTGACTCTGAGGCCAAAAGTAAAAGAACAAGAATAAATTGACAGGCCAAAGTAAGCTAATCTTTGCTGGTTCAACAAACAATTAGCCATTAACTTTCTAGAATTATTTAATCATTATAAGGGGTTTACTTTATTAATCATGGAGAATATTGCCCTACCTTATAGATCCATTAATGCCAAAAATAATAGCACATACATTCAAATACTTGTGAAGATGCTCATTAAATGTTTATTAAATCAATGAGCAAATAAGTGGCATGTGCAAAGTTATATTTTTTTAAAAAAGAAATTACTTGATTACTTAGAAAATATTGTTTTTATTATTTTTAGAGTGTGGTATTTTATTTCTCCTTAAAATACATGATTTAGGAATTAGAAGGTGAAAAAAGTTCATATTTACTTATTTAAATACTAATGGAAATTAAACCAGAATTTAATCAAATTAATCTGCTCTGTAATTAATGATTTGTGGATCACATGAAAATATAATTAATGGAATCAGTACAAAATATGATAGTAATTTAAATCCTTCAGCAAATTATTTGACACCATTGACTAATACCATCCATCCAAAGTGGTAAATATATATCTATAAATGAAAATTTATTTATATATCTTACATTTTTTCACTAGGCTCAATATTTTGGTGATTCCTCGGCAGAGATTTTGTCATTACTACTTCCTTAAATGGGATTATTTTAGTGGGAATACTGCTTGCCTTGCTGTCTTCTCTTTTCTGACACACTAATTTTTCCTGATGTCTTCCTTCCATATCTTCAAATGTGGAGGAGTTGCTTAACGCGGAGTGGTTGCTTAACGGGGAGTGGTTGGAGCCAGAGTCCATCCATTTCTCAGGAATATCTGATGAATATGGATTACGTTCATGTGCACAAGAGTAGAAGACTCCGTTTTGCAGTGTGCTGTCACTGTTTGTAGGGGCCAAATGACTTTTCTGGGCTTCTGATTCATCTTTCTTGGTGATATTTACATCCCCACGTTCGTGTGCATGTCGGTATTCAGTACTAAGTATCATCAATTTCTTAAAATAATGACAGAGATTTTCTGCAGTATCCAAGGTAAATGCATCCCTGAACAAATAAATGATCAGAACATTTACTAAGAATTAGATCAGCAAATATTAAAACTTGTACAGGTTTTGAAATTTCACTATATGGCCTCAAATGAATATTAAACTTCACTATAACATTCATTATAGAGTATTTCTAGTTGTTTATATAAAAATTGATCTCAATTATAATAAAATTTGAAAACATTTGTTTAGTTAATTTAGATCCATCAGTCCAGACAAAATGTCTGGAAATTTCAGGACCATTTTTATTCTAGGTATTTTTGGTACAAATGAATGAGAAAAATTCATGCTTTTACTACCATAAACATGAGAAATCATGGCTGACTAAATTTGGAGAAGTTATTTATGAAATAAAGTTTAAAGTGCTTTCTACATTGACTTTTGCCATGCAAAATATTTGTATTGGACTTTTAAGCAAAGAACTTATATTATGGGAAAGTTTTTATTCCCATTTATCTTTGGAAAAATAATAATCCATTGCAAAGAGAATTCAAGTACTTTAAGACATAAATGGCTAAGATTCTCTTGAATAATTATTGGATTTCTAGCTTTTGAATTTTATAACTTGTATAACTAATCAAGTTTTAATGTTGGCCAGATTTGAAGTTCTCAATAACAAATGTAAAGGACTTTGCATTTGTGTGAGCCTTATTCTTGGCTACATTTTATCTTCTTTTATTTTTGTTTTATGTTTAAAAAATTTTGCTTATTTCTAACTTACATTTTCTGGCTATATTTAATATACTTCCATATGTTGCCTTAATTTTTCTCTGAAAAAATACAGTATATAAAAAATAAAATGTCAATCACATCAAATAAAATGAAAGTTACAATTATTTCCAAAAATGTAGACACAATTTGATAGTTCCTACATTCACAAAGGTAATTTAGACATTGGCATAGGCTCATCTAATATATGTTTTATATTTTGTATTTCATTCATTTTGTTGGTGAATAATCCAAAAAAAACTTTTGATATTAAGATATCAAATGTTTATAATTACTTATTGAACTCACCACCACTTATGCATTAAACATAAAATATAGCCTATTTTACATATTATAAAATAAGAATTTTTTTCTTCATATAGTCTTTCCATTTTCAATGCTAAAATAAAACTTAAGTTGCAATGAAATAAATAGTCCAAAGGACTACATTTAAAATCTCATGTTGAAATTTAGATTTCAAGGCAATGTCAAGGGTCACCTTTACATATGAAATTGTATGTTACCACACAAATATAAGTAAATATTATTTTAGATTTGCATAAAGACAAATGTAAACAATCAGCATTTGTTACATTAAACATTACTTATAACAATTGAAACTATTTTTAACAATGTAAGACTTGTTTTTAATCTGAATAGACTATGTTCAAAAATACTTAAACAGAAAAACAACTTTTATATAGGACAAGCATGTATAAAAGTATGAACAGCAATAGTTTAAGAATATAATTTAGTATGAAAGTTAAGACATTTGGAAGTGCATGTTATTTTTCCAGTGACAATGGAGAGTCATTGTAAGTGAAACAATATGGAATCATTTTCCTTTATAATTTACATTTTTCTGACACAATGCAAATTTAAAAATACAGTTATAGAAAGATAATTATAATGCATTCAGAATTCGAGGTGGGGAATAGGAAGTTTTCGTCAAAATATTACATTCTGATTACTGTCAACTTCTGTCCTCTAAATGTATGCAAGTGCTGACTGCTTTTCTCAACTGTGCTCCCACACTACCTTAATACCTAAGTAATATGTATGGTATTTTAATATATAATTAATGTGTGTTGTAAAACTTGCCTCACTCTATTCTGGCTGTTTACCCAATTTTCTCTTACGTTAATTTGTGAATTAATTGGAGATAAATAGTCTTGCCCACAATTATTGCTGAATAAAATTATGACTGAATAATTGAATTTTTGCTTCTTGTCTTGATGATATCCACATGCTTTCATTTACTTTATCAAATATTGTAGCATTTAAATATTTGAAATTATGTTCAAAATACATATTAATATATTTCAAGAAAACATGATGTGCAAAGTTTTTCAAAAGTAGAATATCCCCTAAACACGCTGTTCTAATCCAAAAAGTATAATTGTGTTAATCAGAATACTTAAAAAATTGTATTTGTAAATTACATTATTGATTTTAAATACAACAATGGGAAGATCACAATCTTACCCTTTTCTAATTGTATAATTTTCTATTAGCAAGTTGAATTCTCGAATCTGAGACTGACAAAGTACCAGGAAACCTGATGATTCCACTTGATTGTGTTCTTCAGTGTGTCTTTCTGAATCAGAGTTTAGCATATCACCGTTAAGCATTCTTAGAGCAGGTAACACTTTAAGTAGAGAATACCTATTGAACACAACAAAAAAGTTAATAATCCTGATCTTGATAAGGAGAGTATAGGTCTAAATAACTATATGCTGATCACTTAAATAACACAGGCATAGGATATATAACTCACAAAATGTGACTGTAGAGAAAATGATAGTTACATTTATTTAAAAAACATGGTATCATGTCATATACAAAGTAAGTTTTAGAGTTAGTTCTTTAACCATTTTCTTCTAAAACACAAATGAAAGATTGAAACTTGGAAATTCAGGCTGAAATTTGGAGTGTAAAAAGATGCTTTATGAAAAGAATAATAATATTAGGTACACTTTTAAACAGAAGATAACTAAAATGAACTTACTAAGAGTTGTCTTTTATTTCAGAAATAGAGGTAAATTCTGACTGTTTCTCTTAGTAAAATATAGTAAGAGTCAGACTGAAACAAGAGAGGTAGGATATTATCCTCTGTATCATGATCTGGAACATTTAAAATTATATTTTCTCCTAAATCTTGCCAAGGATTATAACGGTAAAAATCTTCAAAGTATGTGCAAAAGTCTATATCAATTTTTGATGGTGTGCACCTGTATTCCCAGCTACTCAAGAGGCTGAGGCAGGAGAATCACTTGAACCAAGGAGGCGAATGTTGCAGTGAGCTGAGATCGCACCACTGTACTCCAGCTTGGCGACAGGGTGAGACTCCATCTTAAAAACAAACAAACAAACAAACAAAAAAACAAAAAAGCCAACCAAACAAAAAAGACTAATGCTGTGAAAAAGCCATGTCAGATAGCAAGAGCTTTCCATCAAGCTCAGTCATTTAGAAATACTAGCTATAACCCTTCTCAAGGAGACTGTAGGTCTCTTTTCACCAGGCCGCTGACGATTATAGAAGCAAAGTGAACTTCAGTAAAGTTAATCTCCTAGTGAAAAACCAACAGTTTCTATGAGGAAACTATAAAACTCTGATGAGAGATATCAAAGAGGAACTAAATAAATTAAGAGATATCCGAATGGGGAGTTCATGGATAGGAAGACTCAATACTGAGTCTTCAATATTCAAGATGTAAGTTCTTCCCATATTGATCTATAGATTAAACTCACCCCCAGTGAAAATTCTAGCAAAGTATTTTGTGGATATCAACAAAGGGTTTCTAAAGTTTATATAGAAGGCAAAGAGCCAAAATAGCCAACTCAATATTGAAGGAAAACAATAGTTAGAAGACTGACACTGACTGACTTCAAGACTAAATATGAAGCAATAGTAATAAAGACAGTATAGAATTGGTGAAAAAATAGTCAGATCAATGGAACAGAATAGCAAACCCAGAAATAGACCCACACAAATATAGCTAACTCATCTTTGACAAAGGAGCAATAGCAGTACAATAGAGCAAAGATAATCTTTTCAACAAATGGCGCTGGAACAACTCAACATCTACATGAGTAAGCATGAAGCTAGACAAACTACACCTTTCACAAAATATTAACTCAAAAGGAATCAAATCAAAGACCTAAGTGTAAAATATAGAATATTAAAACTCCTAGAATATAACATAAAAGAAAATCTAGAAGATCTTTTGTATGGTGATTACTTTTTAGAGAAAAAGCAAACTGTGTGTCAGTGTGCAGGAAGGAGGGTTCAAAAATCACTAAAGATATAATCAAGGAAAGAAATATTCCTTTTGATTGCATTAAAATTAAAATTTTCTACTCTATGGAAAACAATCTCAAGAGAATGAGAAGAAAACCTACAGACTTGAGAAAACATTTCAAAAGACATATCTGATTAAGAACTGTTATCCAATCTATCAAAGAAGAAAAGTCAATAATCAGAAAATACACAAACTAATTTACAGATGGGCAAGAGATCTCAACAGACACTTTACTAAAGAAGATATACAGATGACAAGCCAGCATATAAGGAGATGTTCAACATGATATTCATTAGAATACTGAAAATTAAAATAACAATGAGACAATGTGATACCAATATATACCTATTAGAATGACCCAAATCCACAAATACTGACAATACTGAATGCTGATGAAGACACAGAGCAAGAGAAATTCACATTCATTGCTGGTGGGAAAGTAAAATGGTACAGCCACTTTGGAAGAAAATTTGACAATTTCCTATAAAACTAAATTAAATCTTACCAAATGACCCAGAAATAACATTCCTTGGCATTTATTCAAATGAATTGAAAACACACATTCACACAAAAATCTGTAAATAGATGTTTATTGTAGCTTTCTTCATAACTGCTAAAACTTGGAAGCAACCAAGATGTCATTCAGTAGGTGAATCGACAATAAAATAAACTGTGATACAAATAGAAAATAGGATATTTTTCGGTGCTAAAGGGAAATGAACTATGAAGCCATGAAAAGAAGTGGAGAAAAGTTAAGTGCATATTATTAAGTGAAAAAAGTCATATGAAAAAATGCATATACTATATGAGTCCAATTTAATGACATTGTAGAAAAGGCAAAACTATTTAGACAGTAAGATCACTAGTTGTCATGGGTTGGTGGGAGGCACAGATGAATAGGCAAAGCACAGATTTTAGAGCAGTGAAACTATAGTTTATCATACTACAACAGTGGATACATGTAATTATACATTTGTCAAAATTTATAGAATTGACCAAGAGTCAACCCTAATGTAAACTATGGACGTTGAGTGACAATGTAAACATAGACTCACTGATGGTAATAAATATACCTCTCTGGTGCAGAATGTTGATAGCAGGGAAGGTTGTGCATATATGGCAAGGAGGTATGTAGGAACTTTGTACTTTCTGCTCAGTTTTGCTGCTACCTTATGACTAATCTAAAACAAATTTTATTAATTAAAAAAATAAACTAATAGTTTCTAAACATTAAATGAAGAATGAGAAGGTGAAATTATCAAAATGTTAAGATTTAAGAAATAAAACTTCAGGCAGATCTCTACTTAGATTGTATAGTCTGAGATGTAATATTCATTTATACAAACAGTTGTGAAATATAATTTTAGCATGTGTATATATATATTACAAAAGAAGTTGCCTATGAAGACAAAATGCCTAGGAACAACAAAGAAATTATGTATCTCTGTGTATAGTTATAATCTTGGTAGTTTTGGTAGTAATAGTAAATAAAAAATAATCACAAGATATAAATACACTTTCCTCAATAAAAGAAAAAAAAATCACTAGAGTTTTTCATGTACTGAGAATAGAAATAGCTCCCAACCCCCACTCTGCTCCCTCCCCTGAAAGAAAACCAAAACTTTCACCGCAAAGGAGTAAATAAATAACATACATTGTGTTTCTGGTTGTATTAATTTTAAGACATGGTTCAAAGGCAAAATGTTATATTAAGATAACAGCTATTCATCACGGGGGTTATGAGATAGCAATAATCATCAGGGATAATCTTTGACCAGCGCTCTCTTCAAAACAAAGAAAGGTTATTTTCTGAAAATAAAATTATTAATAATCAAAAATAAATGAAGAAATCAGCTATGCATATCCCACCTTACCAACTTGTTTACTCTACTACTAATGAAGCTACATTGTATTCTAAATCTCCATAAAAGTACCCATGCAAGTTTTCTTAAAGGTATGACTGCAATATCAAAATAACTTATTTGGTTATGATTATAAAATGTCAGGTATGAAATAATGATGTTTTAAAGATGTGATGATAAAGGGTGCCGGCAGTAAGGAATGCATCTCTTCAACTAGTATCAAAAGAAGGTACTCTGATTCTGTTGCTGGACATTTTTCAAGATTCAATTTCCTAAATTTGAAGACTAAACATAAAGCTTCAACAACTTGCTGGAAATAGCCCATGAGAATAACCAACAGTTTATTCTAATTCTTTGGATGTCAAGCAGATTTTTGTCTGACACCTTGATCTCTAGAGTGGACCTGACTGAACGAACATGAAAGAAGGAGGTCTGCTAATGTCATGTTCCAGTCTTTGAAACAGATATTTCTTACAAGGAAAATTAATAAAGCAGATTTTATTTTTTAAGTTGTATCTTTTAGAAGTTATATAAAGCAGACTTTTTCTTCTCCTGTAGTATAATAATTTCTAGCTAAATAGTAACAGTAAGCTGTTGAAATTTCCATACTTTTCACCAGGAAAAGTGATCCTGGATCCACAGTGCTAGCACAAATGCAATAACACCTGTGAGACCCTTTTGAGTAGCCATCTTTTAGGTCTCATTCTGGCTGAATGAGGAGACATCATCAAAGCAAGATAATACTCAGGCTGCTACCATGATAATCCCAAGGCCTAACAAACTATCTTATTCACTGTCTAAATCTCTTGAGACAGAAATTCAAGGCTAGATCCTTACAGTGTGCCTCCAACACTGCAGGACGGTTTTTCTGAAATGACTGTCTATGAACTACTCTATCAATGGCACCTGGGATGTTTTGAAAAATGCAGTCTCTCCACATGCACACAAATGCTCATTGCAGCACTACTACAACAGCAAAGACATGAAATCAATATAAATGACTATCAATGATAGATTGGATAAAGAAACTTACCAGAGAGATGTGGAAGTAATATGACTGGACAAACAAAATGTGGTACATATACACCATGGAATATATACAGCCTTAAAAAAAATGACATCATTTCTTTTGTGGGAACATGGATGAAGCTGGAGGCTATTATCCTTAGCAATCTAAGGCAGAAACCAAATACTCCATGTTCTCACATATAAGTGGGAGCTAAATGATAAGAACTTATGAATGCGAAGAAGAAAACAACAGACACTGGGGTCCACTTGAGCCAGGAGTGTGAGAGGAGGGAGAGGAGCAGAAAAGATAACTATTGGGTACTGGGCTTAATACCTGGGTGAGGAAATAATATGTACAACAAACCCCCATGACATGTGTTTACCCGTGTAACAATTCTTCCCATATGCTCCCAAACCTAAAGTAAAACAAAGAAGAAAAGAAAAATGCAGTCTTTGATTGTATGAAATAACCCTGCTGATAGGTTGGAGTAAGCTATAATCTTAAAATATAGTCTTCTTTATGCACACTAAAGAATAAGAACCACTGCATTAGGAAGAAAACAGACTGTCACATGTTATGCTGAAATCAGAGATGCTCAGGTTTAAATTGGAACCTTAAATGAAAAATCTGCAGTTCTAATAATTTGAACATTGTTTTAAATGTTCAAGAAAAAAAGCTTAGTTGCAAACTTGTACAATACTTTATATATCAATGATATCAGAAGAATTTGCTAAGTACAATAAGAAATACTGTGGCACAGTGGCCATTATATTACAATAATTTGTTCACTGGTTAATATTTCCACTGTTTTACATAAAGAGTATGAATGTGTCTTATGTGTCTTATTTGAAATATGGGCACATTTCAAATAAGACACATAAGACACATTCATACTCTTTATGTAAAACAGTGTACATTTATGTAAATGTACACTGAGTATTCATACTTTTTATGTAAAATGTGTGTACATTTCAAATACATAGAGATACTGGGCTTCTATGCAGAATAATTAATGACAAAATGAAGAGCCATTTTAACAAAATAATCTAATATAAGAATTTGTTTCATCAGAAAAATGAACAGATAAATATATTTTATTACAAGTATATTTTATTTAATAAAACAAATATTTTATACTCCCAAAAACAAACACAATAAAAATAAATACATTCAAAGATAATATGGAACTATAGGTTTGTTTCTAGTTGTTGCAGCTGTTACCACACAATAGTTGCTCAGATGGAAACTAATAGCAGATCAGCAAGGAAAAAAGTAATGACTTTACCATGAAATACTATATTTTGGACATAGATACTACTATAAATATTACACACAACATTTCAGGTCTGGGGAACAATTTCAGAGAATGTGAATCAACAGAGCTTGAATTTTTACATTTGGTATACTTTGATACTATGTTCATCACCTTTATATAAAAAGTTCCCAAATGATTTAGTATTTGGAATTCTCTTGAATGTATATATTTAGCTTGCTTGGATTTTTGAGACTATAACAATATCTTGAAATTTGTGATTTATATAATCGGTATCGAGATTGGAGTTGGTGTTTTATTTTAAACATTTTCTTCATGTTATTTACTTATTAAAGAACAATCCTCAGAACTGCATAATAGAGCAGCACATGGATTGGCCTCAAGTTCTAAAAGCAGACTTCTAAGAGTCTGTGATGAATATATTAGAAAGTGCTATCACAAGTTGATAAATGTTGGAAATGAAGTATAAGACTACTGTGAGATCTCAACATTAGTTTTTCCAGCTGGGCTCTTCCTAATCAAGGGTTGAACCAATATTTCATTTGGTGAAAACTTCCTGGTGAATATTCTACCACTTAAGAAGGTCTATTAATCATTAGTGAATGAAAGAAATTCCCAAAGGAGATTTCGAACTGAGTCTATGGATTAAGTTTTAAAAAGAGATTTTTTAGTACATCAGCTTTGTCCTTGTTATCACTGGCTAGACATGAAAGTAAGAAGCCAATTGGGAATATGTATAACTAATTCTTTTGTTGGTATCAAGGGGTTATGTAAAGTTCATTGGAACACACTGCTTAAAGTTTGAGTTGATCCTTTGATTAATAAATCCATATTTTATAGATTTCCAGATTTAAAACCCTTTAGATAAATGAATTTCTTAAAGTATAGGCCAATTGATCTAAATGAAATTTGACAACCAACATTAAGTGAGAATTACTGTAGTACAGAAAAGTTCATTTAAACATAGAAATTATAATGGCCAAATAATTTTTCATACCAATAATATGAATACTATTTTCTTACATTATTTCTCATTAAATATTCTCTGTAAAACTCTAAAGTACATAAACTTAGCAAAAGTAGTAAAATGTGAATATTTATCTTTACAAGTTTATAATAAAATATGCCAATGTATTTTCCCACAAGCATGTTTTATTCAATAAAATAAGTGTTCATGCTTCATGCAATCAAAATGATAATAAGATACATTGAAAGATTATTTGAGACATTAAATTTGCTTCTGGTTGTTGAAACTGGCAATGTGGCAGCTGTTTGGATAGAAAGTGACACCAAATTAGCAAGATAATTCATGTCCTTTTTGCTCAACACCTAGCAAAAAAAATAATGCCCTTAAAGGCCTTGCTCTGAATAATGAGAAAAGCTAATAATTTTTATTTGTCATCTAGACTTGGCCCATATAGTTACTAGGAAAAAAGTCCACCTAAAAACAACCCATCAGACATTTTCATTATAAATAATATCACCTGCGAAGCAGTGCCTTTTAAATGTAATCATATTCTTGTTTTTCGTATGAGAAGTTTCACTTTAAGATCTAGCTCCTAAAAATTAGGATCCAAAACTTGGAGATTAGGAGTAGTTTAAACCCAGTGTAAAACAAGCATAGCCCCAGAACTTGAGCCACTATATGTAAGTGGAAATATTACTTCTATTTCAGATAAGGGGATCCTACACTCAGCACATGAAAGGTCTAGAATTACATGCAAGGGACTATGCTGGTACTACGTAACCAGAAGGAAAAATAATAAATTTTTTCCCATTAGGGATATAACATTTCAGGTGGCTGTTTTAGATTATATCATTTTGAATATTAATGGTTATAAATGAAATTTCTCAATTTAACAGATCTCAGTGAAGTCCTACCACACACACTCGAAATGGGCAAACTAAGTGCAGTCTACACAATTCAGTACTGCAGATCAATCTGCTAAACTCTCTGTGTAAAGGAATACCATGTCCTTTAAAAAATAAAGGAAATATACTCCTTTGTGCCCTCTAGAATTTGTTTCCAAGATCTGAATGGTAATTCTATCACCAATTATGTTTCCTTCTGTTCTTTTTAAAATTCTGTTCTTGTATTCAATAAAAGTTAAGGAAACTGGTCTGAAAATTTGTATTCAAGGTGCTGCAAATGTCTCCAGATCGAGAATTGACCATATACATCCAAAGGGCACATGATAAAGATTAATGTATAATGCTAGAAAGGAAAAGTGATTGATATCCTTTCCCTAAGAAATGAAGAGAGCTATCTATCTCTGAGTAAACAAAATGTCAACTTGCTAAAGCAAAAAGGCAAAAGGGAAGCCATAAGCTTATTATAAATTGGATAAGAGGTTAGAAAAGCCATCTGGACATTTAGGAGGACAGGGATTTTGTGACCTAAAGATAGCCTGTGTGCTAGTTGGTAAGTTAAAAGATCTTATCTATAAGAGAATGACAGAGGAAGAGTATGTTCTCATTACATGAGTCCTACTAAGGTATTTTTAACTGCCTCCCTGAAATCATACCTGAATGAGTAAAATATTAGAAATTTCCCTAAAATAACCCATGCCTTGAGGCAGTGACCAATTTTCTCTGGTAGAAATAAGAAGTGCCTGGGACAATGCCAGAAATATATACAAAACTAAAAATGTAAACTGCCATTTTTATAACTACAGAATTCCTACTACCCAAAGAGATTATTTCAGAACATGAAAGTCTTCTTGCTTTGTCTTTCAGAAGCAAAACTCTTAAAAAGTAAAAGAAAGCCATGAGAAAAAAATAGTATATGTTTAGTATGACTGGGAAAACGATATATATTCCAAGTTAGAAAATATTTCTTATGCTGTTAATATAAAAAGTACAGAAATAGTCTATTTATACATTAACTTTAATATTAATTGAAAATATTAATATTGATTTTTAAAACTATGTGTAAATAAAAGAGTAGAAATAATATCAAGGATATAACCCTATAAAAATCATTTTAAGAGAAAATAGATGCAAAGCTAAGAAAATGTAGTCCAGCTATTCAGGAGATGATAAACTATATAAGATTGAAGTATTTTCTATCCAAAGATATAATAAAATGAACAATATTTATTTAATCTTTCCATCTCTGGAAAATTTTATACCTTAGATGGTTTTAGGAATTATTTTTTAGATATTTTGACATTTTTAGAAAACTAAGCATGCAAACATGTTGTATCTAATGTATGCTAATTAATCTCTGCACCTCAATTTATATATATTATCAAAATGAAAGAATTGAAAGAGTATGTGTGTGTGTGTGTGTGTGTGTATATATGTATGTATGTCTAATGCCATATACATATATATGGTACATATGTTCCCTTCCAGCTCTATTCTGGAAGAATCTATACAATAGTTTGGGGCAATTTCCACAACTGAATTTTAGTCCTCTATAATCCCTGAACTCTAATAAATAAACTTGGTCACGTGTTTCCTAATTTCTTATCAGTTTGCTGATGAAAAATGTCTTCCCCAAATGCTTATTTCTGGTAGAAATAATTCTGGACAATGACAGAAACATATTCAGAACTAAACATAAAATCTACCATTTTTGTAACCACACATATATTCCAATTTTTTCTACAGTTCATTAAAAGAATAGCTAATATTTTCTTAGTGTGCCAGGTGAGAGGCACTCTATAACATGCTTTCATGTGGTAACATATTTAGTCTTCACCCAGACTGTTAGCGTTGGCTGATATTCTTGTTCTTTACCTTTTCTAGGCTCTCTTGCGGTAGGTTTGGTGATGTGACTAGTTACATGAATGAAACTAGTCAACTGAATGGAATATGAGTGAAGCGATCACTGCCACCTCTGAAAGCCGAGTGGCTATATGTCAGTAGTACCTTTCCTATGGTCCCTTTCTCTCTCTCCTACCACAATCCACTAGCTTACAAAAGCCAGGTGACACTAAAGTCACATGACACAGATCTATAAAATTGAAGCAGCCTGAGTTTCTGAGTCTGCCTACATTATACAGGTTGAACCCACATGAAATGTAATGTATAAAAGAAATAATCTCGTACTGAACCACACAGATTTCTGGGTTATTTGTTATGAAGCCTAACCTACATTACTCTATGAGATAAGTACTATTCAAATCTTAAGGTATCTAAGCTTTTGTGAATACTTATCTAAAATGAGAATGACAATTACAGAACCCAACTTGCTATGAAATAAAGTAATATAGAGAGAGAATACTCAGTCTATTCTCTGACACACTGTAAGTACTTGATTTCTCATCTCCCTCCAGTGGTATTTACCAGTACACCCACTTTACGTCTGAATCAACTAGCTTCAAACAGAGGCTAAATACATATCTCACCTTCCTTACTTTTTTTTGGATATTCCTCTACCAGAATTATTTTTATTATTTCTTTATGATTTTAAATCTTAGCAAACTTTTGAGGTTTAACTAAAAATGTGCCCCTTTAACCAAGGCAGTTTCTCCTGGTCACGCTAATCTGAGGTGATTTTTCCAAATTTCTAAAGCATATGTGTTGCCTACAATAGTCATTTGACACTAGTGTTTTATTAGGTACAAAAAATCTAAGAGTTAAATGTGTAGATTTTGAAGCCAGACTGCATCAGTTAGATTTCCTGGTTCCTCTACTTGACAGCTATGTAACCTTGGTCAAGTGATTTAGCCTTTATGTGACTCAGTTTTCTCAACTATAAAATGGGATGCATACAGATTGATTAGGCATATTGTGTAGATTAAATGAGAACAGTGTTGAGCATAGAATGAATGCTATATTAGTGTATTTGATCATTATTACTTTTCATGGTTATCAATTGTGTCATACATTTTGTATCCCTAACATGATTAGGAAAATGCCTTGAAATATGGGTTACATTAAATTTCATTCATAATGTCCAATATGTTAGGACACTACACATAGGAGTTCACTAAATACTTGGTGATTGAATAAGAACGTATGTATAATCTGGCTAATATGGTAATGGGAAATAGTAAATTCTTGTTAGCTTACCAAGTTATAGGAATTGTTCTAAATAAATTATGTAGATTATACCATTCAGTTCTCATAACCACCCCATGAGATGATCATCCTCATTTTACTACTGAGGATTCAGATACATAGAAATGTTAAATGAGAACTAGGCATGATGACACACACCTGTTGTCCCTGCTACTCAAGATGCTTTTGTAAAGGAAAAGATTAAGCCCAGGAGTTCAAGGACAGCATGGGCAACACAGAAAGACCCCATATCTAAAAAGGAAAATTACGTTATTTGTCCAGGATCATACAGTATGGGGTAGGGGTAGAATATCTTTGTTTTAAAATGGCGATTTTCAAACTTTAATATATATCAGAATCATCAAAAGGGCTTGTTAAAGTACAGATTGCTGAACACCATTCCAAGTTTCTGATTCAGTAGGTTTTGATGGTGTCAAAAATTCTGCATTTCTACTGGTTTTCCAGGTGATGATGAATGATGTCAAGAGTCACACCTTTAAGAACCACTGTACTAGGTCATACTCTTTCCTCTGCGCTATTACAGCTAAATGTGCACATGGAAAAGATATTTCTAAACAGTAAGTTGACAAATTTTATTCTAAAACATGTGCAAACATGCCAGATTTCCCTAAATAACAGTGTACTCTTAGAAACTTTTTTGGAAACTGAACTCTAAAGAAAAAAGAAAGAATAGACTTTCTGGGCCAAGATAACTCTTCTAAGATACACAAGATACCAATATGCAGATGTTACACAGGTGTTTGAGTTGGTGTAAAAATTGCTTTTATCTTCTTAACCAAAGACTAAGTAACAAATCCAGGAAACCAATTAATCTAAAAAGAGTGTCAGAGGTTAGCAGTAGCCTTAGACAAGAGTGGGAAGGGAGACTATTCCCCAGACTCCCGTAGCTTATTCTAAGTACATTAAGTCATATATAGGACTTTTAAACATAACCAGACATTTAATTATTCTGTAATATATCTTATACTCCTCTAAAGTTGTCAGATCCCAGGGTCTTCCTGGACATGACCACACCTTGCAGAGAAACCAAATCAGGGCAAAGAGTCAACAGCTTCTGCACTAGGATCAGGTGTTACAGCAATTTTTTTTAGTCTGTGTTTTGTCTATAAATATATTTTTACTGTCTGAACAAGTTGACAAGTTTTTCTGATTTGATTTAAACTTTAATGGTCCCAATATATATTTTGCTACCTGTATTTTAGTAAATGTGCGCCTTCCCCTATACTGAACATCTTTGTATTGCCAAACTTACTCTCCTAAATTATAGCCCTGTTAATGCTTGGCCTCTCCTGCCTTGATGTGCCAAGAAATGACTATATAAAAATATCAGATGTACAATAAATATTGTGAAACCATCTCACAAATGAATGTTCTGAGCATAAAAAAAGAAAAAAGTATAAAATGATCACAAATTCCACAGTGGAAAATTTCATAGTGGACATATGCAAATTATTTCAGTATTCTGAGAGGTAATTCACTTAAGCTCGAGCAAATCAGTAACATGCTGTTGATGTGTAAGACAAAGCCATCAAAGGTCAGGGGAAAGAACCAACAGAAACTGAAGGCAAAACTATAGGAACTGACAAACGAGATTAGTTTCCAAAGCCAAAGTTAAAGGGATACATACAAAACTGGGTGCAGTGGCTCACACCTGTAATCCCACTACTTTAGGAAGATGAGGTGGGAGGAGTTCTTGAGCCCAGGATTTCAAGACCAGCCTGTCTCTCTATATGATACATCTGGAAAAATACTCAAAGTTGGCATCATAGTAATAGTGCTAAATTAGCAATAGTTCAAAGATTTCTTTGGACCATTCTAACAGAACTTAAAAGCAAGCCTAGAAAGCATTTCACTAGTGCCAAGTACTTAGTTGCTGCACACCAAATACAAAATGGAGGCTATTTAAGGTAATACAATGAAATTAAGCACTGGGAATATAAAATTCAAAATGTCCAGAATATAACCAACACTGATCAGGCATGCAATGAAGCAGAGGAATATGATCTAGAATCAGTGAAAAAAATCAACGCAAGTAGACCTTCAAATGACAGAGATGATGGAAAGAACAGATAAGGATGTTAAAATAACACAGCTATTATTATTTTCCATATGTTCAAGAAGGTTCTAGAAAACAAGAGAATGCTTAGAAGATAAATTACAAATTTTTAAGAAATACATACATTTATATAGATGAAAAATATATTTGCAGTCAGAAATGAAAAACACTCTAGATGGGATTGAATGCAGAGTAGATACTTAAACAGAAAATATCAGAGAATTTGAAGACATAGCAATAGAAACTATTCAGAGTGAGTAAGGCACAAAAAGGGAAAAAAGAATAAGAAGTAAAAGAAAACAACAGCAGCAACTTCTGGGATAATTTGAATGGTCTAATATTGTTGAAACTGGAGTCCTACTAGGACAGAATAGGTAGTGAAAGCAAGAAGAAAACATCTAAAAAAATGGCCATAAATTTTCCAAATTTTATGAAAATGGCAGATCCAAGAGAATTCATAAATCTCAAGTAAACTAAATGTAACGATACAAAAGCATAACAACACAAAAGCAAGTAATCAAATTACTTAAAACTAGTGATCAAGAAAAAATACAAAAATCATCCATAGACAAAGAAAGAAAGACAAGAATGTCAGCAGACATTTCTCACCAGAAACAAGGAAAGCCATAGAGACTGGAGAGAGATTTTCACAATACTTCGGGAGGGACTTATTGCAAAAAACCATGAGGTATTTTTTAAGATGATAAAAATGTCCAGTTTTTTACAAAATATTCATACTCATAAACAAAAATGATAAAAATTATGATATGCAAGTTGTCATAAGATAGATAATTTTTGAAAAAAGCTGGTGGTCAATTTGGGGGAAATGGTGTTAGTATATTATTAGAGGTGTACATGAGATAACTTTTTTTTCTATGAAACTTCATTAAAAATTACAAAGTATTGTTCTCGGTTTACAATAGGTATTAGGCTTTAGGTATTGCAATATTTCAAAGAGGGGCAAGAATTTATACATGCTTATAACACAAACTTTTTAACACACCAATCTTCTCTTTTAGGAAAATAAAACTAAATTACTCTCAAAAAGGAAATAATTTAAGTAGGAAGCTATGTAATTTAAATGATTGGCAAGAAAACAATTCTCAACAAATATATTTTCTATAAATTCAAAGACCAAGTGAATATCACACTAAACTTGTAACTTAATGAATAGTTTGCATTACAATTTTAATTTCAATTTTGTATTAATTCACATGTGCAAGGAAATTATTTTAGAATAAAAATATTTTTAAAACTACTTTTAAAAAACTTTTTTGGTTTAAAATAACTTTAAGTTTTTAATTAATTTTTCCCAGGTAATTGTTATTCATAGGACAATTTTTATCAAATTGTTTTTTCTGCAACTATAATAAAGGATATTCAGGGAGTGCAACAATACTTTTTTACCTCCAGTTTGTTTCCTGAAGAAGTGGGTTTCCAGTAAGAGACAATTCACGGAGAACATAGCATGCATCAAACCACTTTATGGCACTTGTAAGATCTACAGAAAATAAAGAATATCATTTGAAAGGTATCAAAGATTTAGAATGAATATCATATATCTATGACCATTGTATTTACTTGTTAGCTATTAAAGAAAAGCAGTATTTTATTTTGAGAACGAATATCATATATCTATGTCCACTGTATTTACTGGTTAGCTATTAAAGAAAAGCAGTATTTTATTTCTTTTGCAGAATACTATACGCTTTTTAAAGATGACTATATTGAGTTAAGAACATAGACTATTGTCAGCATATATGTTTCTACCATTTAGCAGCTGTGTGAACTTTATGGAAATCTGCTTCACAATTCAGGTTCATATCTGTCTCACAGGGTGAAGATTAAATGAGATAAAAATCTGAAGAAGTGAAATATAAAGTAATAGTTAAGTGGTAAAATTAAATATATACCTAAATAGAATTACATGAACCTTTTTACCATTAAAAAAGTAAATATAAACTGGGAGCATGGCTCATGCCTGTAATCCCAGCACTTTGGGAGGCCGAGGAGGGCAGATCATCTGAGGTTGGGAGTTTGAGACTAGCCTGACCAACCTGTTGAAATCCTGTCTCCACTAAAAATACAAAATTAGCTGGACCTGGTGGCACATGCCTGTAATCCTAGCTACTCAGGAAGCTGAGGCAAGAGAATAGCTTGAACCCAGGAGGTGGAGGTTGCAGTGAGCTGAGATTGTGCCATTGCACTTTAGCCTGGGCAACAAGACCAAAACTCCGTCTCAAAACAACAACAAAAAAAAGAGTAATAATAGCAGATAAATCTGGGGTACATTACAGGGAAATTTACATTGAATTGTTTTCCCACAGAAAATAACCATAAAACTGGACTATCTATCTATCTATCTATCTATCTATCTATCCATCCATCCAACCATCTATTGCACCTGTTTTGAAGCCTTACTCAGAGAAGGAAAACACACAGGTGAGCTTGCAATCACTCTATAATCACAATGATTTTCTATACAAAAATCACAAAGTGGAGCCCAACCAGAGGCTGTTTTGCTGAGCTGAAGAGGCAAAGATTAAAACTGAGACTGAAATTTGTGGGGAAAATTACAGAGAAGCTGTATTTGTGTATGTTGGGGAGGGAGCAGGAAGAAGCCCATATGGGGATCTACCATAGATCCTTGGAAAAGTACTAGGTGTTACACAGGCAGGAAAAGGCTCTGCATAATATACCAGAGATCATCTGCTCTAGGGGTAAAAGCTGAAAGTTGATATTAAAGTTCATGCAACAATGCAAGATATTGGAGTTGCAGCCCAGCCAACAGGAGACCTAATTGAGCATCTCAGAGATTTGGCTAGAATCCAGGACTATGCATCAGGCATGAAGGCTATGTCCTGGGGTAGGGGCATGCACTAAGAGTTGAAAACTAAAATGACCTAGTCTAAAATAGAACAAAACTAAGCCCAGCAGGAACAAAATTATTTATCATTAATTTAACTTTCTGCAAGAATAAAAGTTAACATCCTTTAATGGAAGACAGCAACACCTTGACTTATTGAAATATCTACAATGTTCAATGTAGAATTATCCACAGTGTTCAACATATAATTAAAATTTACTAGACATCCAAATAAATAGAAAAAACAAACCATAGTCATGAGAAAAGCAATTAATGAAAACACATCCCAAAGAAAACTAAATGTAAAGCAATGTTTGCACAAAGATGGCAAAGTAATTCAATTATGAAAAAAAGCTCGTTCAACTGGATATCCATATAAAAAAATGAACTCAACCCCTACTTCACACCACACATAAAGATTAATCTGACATGGATCATAGGCCTAACAGTAAAAACGAAAAGTACAAAAGCTTCTAGAATAAAACATAGAGAATGATCTTCTCAAACTGGAAATAAAAAACTTATTACAAAAGACACACAAAAATAACCATAAAATTAAAAATATCTACTCATATAAATATACCATTTAGAAAATTGATGGCTAAAATGGGGCTATAAGAAAATATTTATAAGACAATGATGTCCAGAATATGTAAATATTTTTGTAAATCAGTAAGAAAAATAAAAATAACCGAATTTTCAAAATGGATAAACACTGGAATAGAAACAACAAAAGAGGATGCAAACATCACCAATACACACTTATAAAGAGGTTCAAGATCTTTATTCTTCAAATCAACGCAAACTACAACCACAATGAGATAACATAGTAAATTGTTAAACACTCTCAGGAATGGAGCAATTATAACTCTCATTCCTGGTGGGGTTGTAAAATGTTCCAACTACTTTGGAAAATAATATGTCAGTTTCTTTAAGAGTTATACCTACTCTATTATTCAACAATTACACTTTTACACATTTACCCAAGAGAACAGAAAACTTATGTCTGCAAAAATATTCATACAAGAACTATAGGAACTTTGTATTCATAAGCCCCAAACCAGAAACAATCAAAGTATGTTCAACAGGGGAATGGGTAAACAAGTTGTGATAAATTCAAACAATAAATTACACTTCAGAAAAATACATCCATTAATAAATATATAAAGTGGTGGAATGCAGGATGAATATCACACAGAGGAAACTATAGAAAAAAGGAATGTACTGTTTGATCCTATTAATATAAAGACAAAATCTGTGGTGACAAATTCAGACTGTGGCTGCCTCTAGGAGTGGACTGACTGGGATTGGGAATGGGACTGAGGAAATTTTGAGGAAAGGAAGGAGTTAGTCAATTCAAGTCATGATTCTTTAATAAACTTTTAATGGGTGACTACTCCATACCTGCTAGAAAGGTGTACTGTTTACTCATATTCATTAGGCTATTCACTTTATAAGTGAAAGATATATGACTTTTAAATAAAAACATAATTGTGACTTAGGCTAGGCCTAACAGAAAGATATGGAAATAATATGACTGTAAAAGTGAAAAGAAACTTTCAAGTCAGTTATTTCAGCAGCTTTATTTTACAGGTTTATTAGATGTAAATGCTGGTAACTCATGCATTTAAAACAACCCCTTATCATATTTGAAACAGAAGGTCAAAAGTCTATTATTTAAAGTATATACGTATAGTATATTATGCCAAACTTACCAGAAAGACAATTGTGGCTGACATCTAGTTTTTCCAATGAAACAAAATGAAAAAGTGGTACAATTTTTGTTAAACTGAAAACAAAAACATAAACATCATCAAAATTCTAAATTGGAATGTCCTTAATGTTATCATTCTAACTATATAACAATATATTTATATAATACAATGATATAATTATATGTACTTTGTGCAATTTTATATATTCAATTATAATTGTACAATATAATTATAGTATTTGCTAACAGTACTTTTTAAAAATGCAGTATTTAGAGACTTCTAAGTATTTGTGATGGAAGATTTCTATTCATTTTTTAGAAGAAATTGTGAGATTACTATTTTCAATCACAAAAATCACAGACTTAAATAATCTTCAGGATATTATCCAGGAAAACTTCCCCAACCTAGCAAGGCAGGCCAATATTCAAGTCCAGGAAATACAGAGAACACCACAAAGATATTCCTCAAGAAGAGAAACCCCAAGGCACATAATCGTCAGATTCACCAGGGTTGAAATCAACGAGAAAATACTAAAGGCAGCCAGAGAGAAAGGTCGGGTTGCACACAAAGGGAAGCCCATCAGACTCTCAGCAGATCTCTCAGCAGAAACCCTACAAGCCAGAAGAGAGTGGGGGCCAATATTCAACATCCTTAAAGAAAAGAACTTTCAACCCAGAATTTCATATCCAGCCAAACTAAGCTTC
>CAUYLG010074137.1:0-36556 GCA_963573385.1 Cacajao melanocephalus
GCTCCTCCGCCGGGAATCTCCTAGTCTGTGGGCAACAAAAATTCGTCTGAAAGTGCGGCGTCCACTCGCTCTCTGCGCTTTCACTGGGAGCTACAATCCTGAGCTGTTGTTAATCGGCCATCTTGGATCTCTCTCCCAAAATGGTTCTCAATTGTTCTCAGTAGCCTGCTCTGATAGCTGACTTTTTTATGCTTGGTGAAATGATCTTTCAACTGAGTATAAGTCTATCTAATTTAGGGGAAGATTTTTGGATGACTAGTACTCAAATGTTCACCTTCTTGGAGCCTTCCCTTAAATAATTTATGTATCATTTGACTGGTCAAGTCTTGGTTAATGGACAGACACATTCAAGGCTTCAATCCTATCATGCTTCTTTCCAATGTTGCAGCCTCTCCTTTCATCATTTATAACTTCCCTGAGCAAATATATCTCATGTTCCCTAAGAAGCCTTTCTTACATCCTCCATGCCTCCTGTTTTTGTTTTAGCTGTTATGAATAAGGGTTTCAGCATCTATTCCCTTATACTTTTCCAAATGTTTTTTTCTAATTGTTGGTGGTGGTTCTAGCTGAAGCCTATGAGACGTCCACGTGGAGATGTAGGATGGGCAGGTGGAGTCTCCGAGTCCAAGGGGGAGCTCTGGGCTGGCGATATTCATTACAAAAAGAAGCTGATGACTAAGTAGATGAGGTGCTATTACCACTCCGTCCTTGGACTGCTCTCCTTATTTGGCTTCTATGACACCATTCTTTCTCATGTCTTCTCTTGCACCTTCTTTCCATTTTTTTTGGCAGACTCCTCTTCCCCATCAGCCTCTTTTATGTTATATTCCATAGGGTCTTTTCTTCTGTATTTATCTCACTCTGCTCAATCTCATTTGGGATCTCACCCATGTTTATGCTTTTTACCATCATTTAATGCACCATCACACGATACTGCAATTATTTGTTTACTTGTCTCTTTTCCCCACTCAACTGTGAGCTCTTTAAGGGCAAGAACTATATTTAGATCCTTAGCACTTACCATAGCACCTAACTATAGTAGGTGTTTTATAAACATTTGATGAATAGATAAATGCATTTATTCATTTACTCCTTTGTTCCAGAACAATAATTAAAACCCATCTATGCCTGCTATTGCAAGAACCAGGAGAAATGGTAATGGTGAACAAGAGAAGGAGGGCATCTTCCCATGATGATGACCAGTTAGTTACTTAGACCAGTTCATAAGGCTTCTGTTACTCAAAACAGGGCACTAATTGCATTATCATTATTTCAACTCCCTCTCATGCTGTATGTAACATGGATGCCATGGGAAAATGTACTTAGAATTCTAAGCAACCGACTTAGACACCTTTGCCAAAGAAGTTTTTCTTAATTAGGTCTATTACTAGTTCTGCTCTTGGTGCTTGTTGATTTAACTACATTCCATTCTTTGATTTGGGTTCTTTATCCCTAATCCACATAAAATAACAGATCATGGGTCAAATGTAGAAGACAGCATGACAAAATGTAGAAGGACATCATGATGAAAAACACAAGACCTAACGCTCAGTTGCCCAAAAGAAACCTGAACAGAAGCACTGAAGAGGAGGGAATACATGCAAAGGAGGGGAGAAAAGGGATAAGTATTTGCTGAAAACAGATTCTTACCCTCTCTGAACAGATTATAGAAAAACAACAGAGATGGTCAAAGTGAGTGTTGGAGAAGTAGATTAAAAAATGGTGATAAATGTTGGTGGAGCCATGAACATTTTCTTGATTATAGGGAATTGCCTGTTTTATGGTTTTTGAGGAATTCTTGCATGAAGAAACTTTAGGAAAGGTCATTTAACTGTAATTAGCTTCTTAGCTAAATTAAGTATACTTTCTTTTTAGTTGGACTCAGAAAACTGGGCCAAGGTGGAAACCTATCTTCTCTTGGGGAAACCCCACTTGCTTTTGTTAGAAGCTCTGAAAATCTTTCAGATCAATTGTTCCCTCTGGGTGTCAGGTATCTTCCAGGGAAACTGGTTCATTTTTCTGAGTGTTATCTAGGGCCAGTTGCTGGGTGCCCTCAGAGACAGAGTATGTCTATCCTGCTCTTCAAAGTATTAGGATAGTGTGTGGTGCAGGGAATGTGGGGGCGGAGGTTTTTATCCCCCCTGATAGCCAGATGCAAGAGGGACAAGAAAAATCTACTTCTAAATTTGAAAGGTGAGTATTAAATTTTATGCCAATTATGTTTATAATAATCTAAGGCAACTTCTTTCTGGGTTAGCTCTGTACAGAGCCACAGAAAAGGTCAAACCATTTCATTATTTTCTAAATAGATAGAGAGGGCTTTTCTTACACTGTTTGACCAAGGTGCTTTCCTTTCTCCCCACCTCGCAGAAGGAGGTTCAGATGTGTTGCTTGTCAGATGCAGGAAGACCCTTTCTACCTCAGACTGATGCCCCAATGTTGAGCTGCCCCAGGAAAAGGGAGGTGATTGAGATGTTGAAGGTTAAGAGGAGAAGGATAAAGAGACTGCAGGAAGATGCATTGTGGCAGGCCTAATAGTCATATCCACATATCTGAACGATTATGATAAAGAAGAGCAGGAATCCAGTTATTTTATATTTCTCCAAAGAACAGGACTGTGGAAGTAGCAAGGGACAGATATTGGCACAGTAAGAGAAACTGTCCTATGAGGAAAATTGCCAAGAATCCAGTAGGCTTCTTAAAGTAGCAAACTTTTGTCTCCATGTGTTTAAGCAGAGATAGGACAAGTGCCTGCAGGTTGGAGTTGGGGAGAGAAGCCTCAAGGAGTCTAAGCATTCTGCGTTTTTGTCTTGCTTTCTTTACATTTCTTTTCTGTGCATTGGGAATAATTGCTTTCACCTACTTGGTAGGAGCTAGGAAGGACTCAGGGAAAGCTTTCTGCATGCTTTGAGCTTTGATGGTTAAAATTGCTTTGCAAACTAGATTGCTACAACTTGGGGGTGCTCTTCTGGGGCTTCTTGTTGCCAATTTTAGCAAGTATTATTTCTGAATCATTGTGTGCTCTCCTAGCATCTGTCCTCTAAGGATGCTAATTTTCAGTTATCTCTGAAGGTGGCCTAAGGGGACACTTTCTTTACTTTTTAAGTGTCTGTACCACCTTTTTCTTGGGTGCCCCTTTCCTGTTTCTTGGGGACGCTGAGAATGTGTTGGACAAATACGAACAAATGAAGCAGGGTCAGTTTAGAAATAAACATTTCTTCCCTGTCAGGGAAAAAAGCGTTTGTCTAGTCTGTCTAGATTTTAAAGTGTGATCTTTAGTGGCATCCTGCCATCCTCTGTGTGCTGGTGTGGAGTGAACCGTGCCCCCTGCCCTGCGGCACATGCTGTTCTTCCTGGAAGGCTGAGCACAGGCAGAGATTGTGGTGGCTACTTGCATGCCAAGGACCAGGACACACCTCTTCTCAAACATTGCCTGCTGTCCTCTGGAGTTAAGTCCACAAGCCTGCCCTGAGCTCACCCTACTTAGTGCTTAGTGAGAGTTGTAATTCCTTTGAACATTTCCAAAGTTTTTCTATAATATGGAAAGATTCTCATTTCCCATTCAGGTCTTTCAATTAGTGGAGGTCAATATAGGTCTTTAAACCTGGGTGAGATGGTTCTGGTTCCTATGTAACAACGCCTTCCAGCTGGCCAGCTTACCCTGTACTGTGGATGCCTGGTCCCTAGCTGAGGCCAATGAATAGACAGCCAATGGATAGACAGGTTTAGCTCATCATCATATCTATCCCATCCTGCTGCTTTGGGTTCCAACCCTACTCTAAGCAGACATAGAAAGACTTGAGTCTGTGATGTAGCCCTCAAGAAAGAGATAATCTAAGTGTCCTCTCTAATTATAGGCACTGACAATATAAGTGCCTTCCCTTATTATTTTTTATTATCTTTCTCTTTCTCTCATACTTACTCAAATGCACAAACACACACACTCACACACACAGCAGACTGTACCCTGACTCAGCTCCCTGAGTTTTTGTTTCTCCCTTGCCCAATTTTCTTTTATTCCTAGCAAATAATGGCATTAATGAGGAAATCCACCAATTTCACATAGCCTGATTTTAAAGAACTATGGCTGATGTACTTCAGTGAACTGTTGGCTTGATGTTTCTCTTTGACATTTATAAAGCCAGTTCCCATGGTAATGGCAAGAGAGGCAGGTTGGGTAGGACGCAGAAGACATTGGGGAATGGAAGACATTTGTTGGTGAAGATCAAGAGCTTACTTTCTGGAAAGAAGGCTTGGTGGTGATGAGGGATGGTTGTAACAAGGGAAGGGTCAGCTAAGTAGTTTTATTTCACACTGGAAAGCGATACAAAGTTATACCAGGGGAAGCCAAGACAAAGCGTTATTACTAATTTTCTAATTCCTACCTCTACAAAAGTTTCTATTATTTCTTTACTTTTGTTTATTTTTCCTAGCTTTCATTCTATCCCAAAACAACACCAAAGAAGCCTCTGTAAGTTTTGACTATCTAAATAATGATATGTTAACAATACTGTTTATTGGTCACTTATTATATGACAGGAAATGTACCATGCACACCTATTATCTCATTAAAATAATCTACATATATGGTGTATATAATTTTCACCTTCAAATTACAGATAAAAATAAAGAGAGATTTGGAGACCTTAAATGACTTTTCCAAGGTCATGCCCCTAGTTAGTGGCAGAACAGAATCGGATACTTTGATCTTTTAAATTTCAGGCCAACGCTTCTTCCATTACCTTTTGGCCGTTCTCAATCTTTCTAGGCACAGAGGAAATGGTGGTGGCACTGAAAAGTTCTCTCATGTAAGAAGGCACTACAGAAGACTGATCAATCAGAATTCCTCAATGGCAAAGGAGAGATTTAATGCACAACAAATACTGTCATGATAAAAATAACACCTTAGACCAGTACATTCATTTATATAACAATATTTATTGAAAATATGGAAAGGGCATTATTCAAGTAGCTAGAAATGCATTGGGAAAAAAGAGACAATAGATAATTCCTCTGTCCTTATGAAACTTATATTCTACTAAGAGAAGATAGATAATAAAGAATTAAAAATTGTTAAGTGTGGTGCAAATAATTAAAATCAGCCAGTGGGATAGAATCTTAACGTTATCAGATCTTAATGTTATCCTAATCTTAACATTATGAGATTTCAAGATTTGCTAGAAGGCTTCAGTAATCAAGATAGGGTTGTAATTTATAATAAATCTTGAAATCTGATAATGTTAAGTTTTAAACTGTTTTTTAAAATTTTTTTTGGGATATTTATGGAATCAGGTCCATGGTAATGTGCATATAGTGTTTATATACACACATATGAAAGACATAGGTCAAAGGGACAGAAGAGAGTCAAGGAATAGACCCACATATATATGGCCAAGTGATTTTTGTATCATTTTTAGATTATTTATAATGCACACAGCCATTAATTCCTAAGTTGACCAATGTACTTTCATTTGTTGATCTGTGATTAGTTCTATGACAGCAATAGTGTCACTATACTTTTTCCCTTTTCATACAATGCTTGGAAGGATTTGCGCTTTTACAATAGGTTTTGTGTAGAAAAGGACATAGGTAAATATGAGTATTACAATGTAAGTATACAAAAATAGTGGCATTCAAACATTTCTAATGTTTTTCAATATTAGAAAAGTCTAAGACTAAAATGTATTTATTTTAAACATGAGACATAAAGTAAATTAAATTCTGAGCAATAATAATGTTATAAACAAAAACTGATGGTGGTTCATCAATTGATTCTTGATAAAAGTTCCAAAGCAATTCAATGGAGAAAGGATAATCTTTATAACAAATGATGTAAAAACAATTGATATCCATGTGCAAAAAAGACCTGAAATATTACCTCATACCATGTATAAAAATTAACTTGATATGGATCATCATAAACATAAATGTAAGAGTGAAAACTGTAAAACTTTTGGAAGAAAAACTAGAAAAAATTCTCAGTGACCTTGGGTTAGGCCAAGAAGGCTGGAGCCCAGTCAGTGAGGAGTGAAGAACCAGTTGTGATGGAGAAGTGGACAGGGCTGATCATGTTCAGGTCTAATTCATTTGTCAGGAATGTTTTATAAAGTCATTGAATACCTCTAGAAAGAGGTACATGGTGTTTGGTTATTTCTTGATTTATGTTTTACAATGGTCATCTTGGCTGTCATTTGGAGAACAGTTCCTAGTGAGGGCAAGTGTAAAGAGGGGTTAGGTAAGGGGGCTTGTCACTGTTAGGAGGCTGGGATGAGAGCTACCGGCACCTTGTATCAGTGTGTCAGTAGAGATGGAAATAAGTGAACAGATGGAGGATATGTAACTATCACTTTATGATTTGCAAAAGACTTTCAGCTACATTATCTCTTTTGGTTTTATAACAATCCTTTTGAGGTGGTAAAGATATATTTTCCATTTTGCAAATAAGGTAATTATTCTCTGAAAATGTAGATTCGTTTCTATCCATACAGCTAGTAAACGGAAGGGCTGTGTGGGGAAACTCAATCTTCTTGATACAGTAGAGATGTTGCTTTTTCCCTACCAAATTGCCTCCCCTGGAGCCAGAAGAAATCCCACACATAAGCATCATCTCCATAGCTAAATACAGTCACACTTTTTGGCTCTTTTCTGCTATAGCTCTATTTTGGGTTAATTTACCTTGTACTGACAACTTTGACTCTCAAACAGTTTAACAGTTATTTCAGACATCTATTTCTGCTCAAAGATGCACTGCTCCTATTTTTGTAAGCCAGATGATGCAGAGAATAGGTAATGTGATAGGGAACCTTTTACCCCTCATAAATCACTAACTCACATCAAACCAGATTACCAGGGATCCACATATGTTCTGTCTAATGACATCTGTAAAGACGACAGCACATAATTATATTCCTCTTTGATGTTTTAATAGTATTTACCCAAAATAAAAACTATTTATATAAAGATATAATATCAGATATTTTACAGATGTTATCTCCACTAATTATTTTTTTGCAATAACACCGATAGGCACAAGGAGGTTAATTTTCCCGAATACTTAGAAAGCGCCTCGTTTGAATGTTTGAATTCAAGTCTCTAAGGCCAAAGGCCAAGTTCTTTCCACCATTATACTGTTTATTGGAAGAAAGAGTAAAACCATTGTGTACTTTCCTCCTTGGCATTTCCTATTTCCATCCCAGCCAACACTAGCCGTGGGAAGTAGGCACGATTCCCCATAAACGTATACTTTAGTAAAGAATTTATAACTCAGGAGCACCACAAAATACACTTCTTAGACTTTCTTCTAGGTCATGCCTACAGCAAGAATCTTTGATCTTCTGCAGGTGTGACACCTGTTTATTATTTTATTTTATATAACCCTAGCACTCCTTCTCCCTACAAATATTACAGAAACAACTCTGCTATTCAGTGTAAGTGAATTAAAATTAAATTTTGCCATTTGTTCTTTTCAGGGATTTTTGCAAATGCCCTGGAAATTTGTAAGAACAGTGATTTGTTGACATCAGATCTATAGCCTGTAGCATTGGTAGCTGACAACTTTCCAAAGAAGATACGAAGTAATCAGTGCAAACTTTGTGGAAGTTTGGTTGATAAAAACCAAGAGCAACATTTAATCTATATTCAGCTGGTTTGGAATGTTGATAAAGCTAAATATAAATTATTACCAAACATAAGCCTCTTTGGGGGATAGTGCTTATTTTCATTATCAAATAATGGCAATCAGTTTAGTTTTGCTGGTCAGTAACTAACCTAAACCTCTCAACCTAGCTGGCACTAGGATATCAAGAGCTAGATGGCACTATGGTGTAATTCTCTGAGTTGCCCAATTATAAAGAGTTTGGCTGATTGTGATGATAGAGGTTTCTGGAATGAGAAATTCAGCTCTGTTTTGCTTGTGTCTTCTCTAAATGCAGTTTAGTACAACATAAAACAGAGCATTCTCTTCTGTCTTGCTCACCCACTCCTGCTCTTGATTTCTTTTTGATAAGCTCATGTGCGTGACATGCACAAACGTACACACACACGCACCCTTGTTGAGAATTATTTTTTAAAAATCAACAATTAGGAGTCTTTCAGACAAAAGGTGACATACACGCCTTCTAACCCATGTTCCTGATTCAGCAGTTTTCCCTCTAGTGACAAAGGTGCTATTTATAGGTCATACACAAGCTGAGGCCAGAGCCTACTGTGTGAATAGCCTGTAATGTGGCAGGAAGGACAATGATTGTGAAAGCTGATCATATGAATTGGGGCATTCTTGTTACACCCTACTAAAACAGGGTGGAGAAGCCAGGGGGAGAAAGCACTCGCGGCACATGATATTGCTCTAAGAATGTTATTCTCTGCAAGCCTAGTTGCTGAAATTCCCTGCTGTAACCTGAAGCCAGTTTTATCTAAGGGCTGCTGAAACAACCCCTTGTGTTTTACCTACTACCTTCGCTCACCAACCAAATCTTGCCAACTCTCCCAGACCTTACTAGGGCCAGTGAGCTTTCTCAAAGGACAATATGTAATGTTTCCTTTTTGGAAAAATGAAACCTTTAACCGCTTCATTATTGGGACATATTGAAGACAGTCTGCATGTATGGCCTGAATTATCATTGTTTCCTCCCCACAAAATGGGTTAATTTCAGAGATTAACCTCTCTATTTTATTTGACTTTGACAGTACTTTAGAATTGAAAGAAGACATTAGCAGTTTCTCAGTTCAACTTCCCACCACCGGATGTTTGAAGTTCATCTCATTAATTTTGAAAAACATTTTATTTCCCGATATTTGAGTCTATTTGCAGAAGTTTAGGAAGGCTCGGAAGAAGTTTCTGGTGTAGGAAGGCTGAAAATGGTAGCCATGCCATGACTGTGCATTCTCATATGATAGAGCAAGACAGGATGAAACTGAAGGGCCAAATTAACAAAGTGGTACCTTCCCAGTGTGTGCTGCTATGTCACATGGCATCCTGCAGGGGGAGTTAAGCCACTCAACAGCTGTAGCTGTAGCATTAAAGGCAATGAGATCTTTTGCTTCTCACAACCCCTCCTTCTTTACCCTCCCTCCTTAGCTTTCCAGCTGCCAGAAATGTTATAAATACTTTATTTGCCCTTGATACAAGAAGAAACATTACCTATTGTCCTTTGATACAGGAAAGAGAAAGACCATGATGGAAGAGATGATTGTGTACGTGTTAGAAAGCCTCTAGAAAAATTTCCCTTCCCCCGATATTTCCTCTTCAAACTGTTTCAGGACCATAGACACCATTCTCAGACGTAAAGCATATTTCTGAATCGAGGCTGGTTTTATTTAGTATACAGGAGCTTGTCAAAATGCACATCTTTGGTCACCTAGTATGATCAAGTTTCCTGCAAAAATTTAAAAGAAAATGAGAAAATAAAAAGAGGTAAGCTATTAGATTGCTGAGAACAGTGTTCTAAAAAATAAGTGGGATTCAGTTTCCATGCAGTTGTGCAGTTTTGAGTGAGTTTCTTAATCCTGAGTTCAAATTTGATTGCACTGTTGTCTGAGAGGCTGTTTGCTCTGATTTGCACTCTTTTGCATTTGCTGAGGTTTGTTTCTTTTTCCCAAGAGAACCAGACTGGCCAGAAATAGACTAAACTGTTAATATATTACTCATGGAAGAGATAGGGCATTTGACTGGTTATGGCATAGCACTTTTAGCTCAGTTCAATTGACATAAAGCCTGTACTATGTGTCAGGCATTATACTACAGGTATTATTGTATCCCATAGGGGTACCAAGTGTAACTTTTAGTTCCTGTCTTAAAGGGACTGCGTGGTAAAGTATGGGAGACACAAATGCAAATTAATTATATTACACTGTGGTAAATGCAGTAATACAATATGTAGAATACAGAATAGGACAAAATAATTACTTGATTACTAACAGGCAAGATTGGAGAAGGCTATCTGGAGGAATATTTGAGTTGGATTTCGAAAAACATAAAAGTCAGGAAGCATGTTATGACAGAATGACAGAGAGTAAAGCCGCACAAAAGCTTGGAGGCCAGAATAAGCATGGTTCTTAAGGAAAATTTAAGATGGTCACAGAGAAGAAGATGAATAAAGAGAGATGAGGCCACATTTTGAAAAAGTTTATAACTATGGAATTTGGACATTGTTTCAGTGTCATGAAATAGAGGCAACTGATCATTCTTAAATATTATAAAGAAGACTCTAATTCCAAAGTGTGAAGAAAAGATAGCAAGAGGTGGGAATAAAGGCAAGGATTTGTAATTTTAGACTTCATTCACTGATACAGAAACTTATAAATCCAAATGTGATGAAAACTCTTACTTGTCAATGGATCATTGATTAATGGTTTGAGGCAGTGGTAATATGTATATTTTCCATTTTTGTATTTCCATATTTCTATCTTTGAGGATTACCACTGAGGTCTCTTTTGGTAAGCTAGGCTCATGCTCTAGGTTTATTTTCTGATTCCAGGAGTTTATGTTTTATGTCAATTTCAATCTAAGTATAAAATATATTACATTGAGGACAATTACACACACACACACACACACACACGCACACACACACACCCACCATTGTGTGTTTTGTATAATATAATGCATTTAGAAATTTGATGAGTCTGACTTCTGGTTTGTGACTCAGGATAACTTGAAGAGAAGAGCAGTTGTGAAGGATGTGGAGTTGAAGGGTGGAGAAGATTCAGCATGGACCACCTTGATCTGCAAGGTCACTGGGAACCCAACTTTCTTGTAGGGCTATCTGATGATCTCAAGCTCAGGACTGGATACAGGTTATACACAGTATGCTAAGGCTTCTATGGATGAAGGCCAGGCTAGATCCTTGGTGCTTTTCAAACCTCCTTGTTATAGTCTGGTCTAGTTCCAGGGAGGGGCTGGAAACTGGCCTCATTTCTAGAGGAGAAGGTTGGATCTTCTCGTTGGAGTGGTCTGTGGCAGTTATTGTTGGTACAGATTGTATTGGCAACTGGTGGGTTTCTGAGTTAAATACTTTGTACCACTTGTGAGATTGTTGAGTGTTTTATGTCCCCAATTACAGATATAGAACTTTAAGTACTCAAGTGTACCAGACTTACATATATATAAGCACGGGTTCTAATGGACAAATAGTTAATTTGGATCTAAAATGGAGAGAAACTCATTTCAGAAAACTTTTTGGGACTCAGATTTCAATTGTGTTAATAAAATAATTTTGAACTTCACTTTAGTGACCTTTATTTCTCCTTTACCAGGCTTCTTCTTTATTGGATTTGGAAATTTTCTAACTTTGAAGGACTAAGGCAATATTTTGCCTTTCTCAGGCAGTGTTTCATGCTACCTTCTCATAGCCCTTTTTTTTTCCTTCCTCTATCCATCCTTTATCTTCAATACTGGCCTTACCACATCATACTGTATTATAATTAAATTTTTATGTATGTTCTTTCAGACTATGAGCTCCAGTGGAGCAAGCTCTGTCTTGCTCCACTCTGTTTTCTGGGCACCTAGCAGAATATCTGCATAAGAAAGAAAAGAAAAGAAAAAAAAAGATGGTGGATTTAATGAATGCAGCAAGTATTGTTGTCTTTGTTAGATATTAGATTAGATTCAGTGACTTCCATCTATACTTCAGTTTTTAGAGCTATGACAGACAATTGGGATTCTTTGTGTTTTCTTTTTTAAAACCATTCAACAATAGCCTCAAAAAAGTAGTTCTAGTAAAAGCGCTTATTTGCTTAGATCCTATGTTCGTGTAAAACACACACACACACACACACACACAACTATTTTAAAAAGCATGAAAGAAACTAGTTTAGCATGATGGTCATTTCTATGGGAGAGAGAAGTATGATCAATGAACGGGCTCTGGATAGGAGTCCAACTATATTGATAATGTTTTATTTTGATATGATGATACAAAAGTATATGCTCATTGCATTCTTTATTCATTTTTCCACATCCTATTTTATGCACATTAATGGAAGTTACTATAATCTTGAACAGAATCCTCCCATCATAGGATATCTTGTATTAAATGTTAATGATAATTAGGAGATTTGGGGAACTGTGGAGGCTTTTTTGATATTTTTTACCTATAGGTATTGCATTTTGGACATAGATTTTACTATTATGTTGAAATAAATAGTCTAATCAACATTTTCCCTAAATATTTTATAAATACTCATAATTTATCAAAGTGCATTTGTATGTAGATCTTTTGACTATATATATAGTCCCTCTATATATTTATATATAACTATAAATTTATATTTATATTTATATAAATTTATATTTATATAAATATAAATTTATAGTTATATATAAATATAAATATAAATTTATATATTTATATAATACATATATAGTTAAAAGATCTACATACATAAACATATGTATAGATTTAAATATATTTAATGTTTAAATATAAACATATATGTGTGTACACACACACACACACACACACATATTTATGTGTATTTTAAGAGACAAGGTCTCACTCTGTTAACCAAAGCTGAAGTGCATTGGAGTGATTATAGCTAACTACATCCTCAAACTCGTGAGCTCAAGAGTACCTGGGACCACAGGCATGTGCCATCATGACCAGCTATTTTTTTATTTTTTGTAGAGATAGGGGGGCTCACTTTGTTGCCCAGGCTGTTCTTGAACTCCTGGCTTCAAGCAATCTTTCCTCTTAAGCCTACCAAAATGCTGGGATTACAGGTTGAGCCACTACACCCAGCCACTATTTTTATAAATAGCTTTAAAAGTTTTGAAAAATTTCCCTGGGGGACTGATGTTATTAAATGTCTATGTTTTCTTGGCTCCTCCATGCATAAAATGTAATTATGGAAATAGAAAGGCTAATTTAATCTGTAAATATTTTAGTAATGATAAGATATTTTAAAAAGCGGGCAAAAGGAAAGAAAACTGGGTCAAGGTAGGGGGATAAGGAAGACTTCAAGGAGAAAGCAAATGAATTGGGCCTTGAAGAATGAATAAAGGTTTGCAAAAAGTCTGTGGAGTGTGGGGTCAAAAGCATTCCAGACAAGAGAGAATTTCATGCAAAGTTCCAGAGATGTGAAAGGATAAATCATATGGTTAGAGAACTTGAGTTAATTAGGAATTGCTGGATTTTAAAATGCAGGTGGAAGACACTATTTAGAGGAAGGTACAGATCAGAATAAAGAAACTTATTTCCTTCTAAGGAATCTGGGCGCTTTATTTCTTAGTGATGGGAATTCTGAGGATTTTTGAGTGAGAAGTTAAGTTTAGATGTGGGATGCGATAATGGAAGGAAGTTAGGAGCTCATTAAATGTTTGGGGCAGAGATGATGAGGTCTTAGGCTCACACAAGGCAGAAGGTTGAGGAGAGAGAACTGAGAATGGAGGCTTACATGGGAAGAGAGAAATGGATGTGGGAGCAAGAGATGGGGAGGGAAAATGACAGAGGAGCAGAAATGGGTTCAGGAAGTCAAGCGTCCTGAGAACTCATTATTAACTCATGCACATATATAGGCAAATAGTGTTTTGTTACAGAAATTTGTTTTACAAGGTAAAAAAGAGTAAATCTGAATCCCATTCATTGTATAGATATTCATTTTTAAATACACATCACACAGGTGGAACACTCAAAGGCATAATGGTGAGTGGGTAATTTTCAAAAGGAAACCTCTCAGTAAGGAAAATCAAAGATTGCTCACTGTTTGATTCAGAATCAAAAGTGTTAATTGAAAATTGTTATTTATATCTAAAGTCTCATGATACTTTTTTGGTCTACTTATATTAAAATGAAGAAAACACAAGGTAGGATGAGGTAATTTTTTGCCACTCTCTAACTTCTTGTTATTCATTCTAATTGTTTAAAAGTGTTGAATTTCTTTGTCTTGTTAAAAAGTGTCCTGTTGCTAAATGGTACAAGTGCCTGATCTATTAATTAGTAAGTAATTTTATCTATATTTAAATGAAGAAGTTATTGATGGAAGGAGCAATGTCATAAATAAAATTAAAGTAAACTTTTAATGTATAAAAATTACATAAATGGTTTCTTTTGAGTGGGAGAAAGAGGGACTAGTTCAGAAAGGAAGAAGGGTATTTCCTTGGCCATAAATGCTTTTCTTATGTTTTTGGTGCCCTGTTATCTGAAAGCAGATATGAGGTGTGTGAGGTGAACAGCATTAGTGGAGCCATTAGAGAGGTGTAGACCACCTCTTTTGCTTTGAGATCTGTTTCTTAAACTGCGGGAATCCGGAGAGATGACTAACCCAACTAGGGGAAAATTGATCTTAGATTAGAGTCCAGGGTGAAATATAGTAAATTGCATTTTGGAGTCTGTAGAGTTAAACTGCTAATTGGGCAGCTAATATGTAATGAGGTAAGATATCGATTATGTATCATAAAATTATAATTTCTTTAAAAAATTTAAAGTGTATTTGATATTTGCTCACATAATTATATGACCTTTTGAAATAATTTTTAAGAAAAAAATTATGTCTGACCAAAATACTGATAATCCATGCTTTTTAATCTATGAGGAATTGAGTGCAAAGAACCAGCAGTCTAGAAAAGAGACTTCTAGGTTGGTTGAGCTAATGAATGCTTCTTGGGTATAAACACGTCTAGGTGTTTTGGCTGCTTACACTGTCGCCCTGAGCACTACCCCCACCTAGTGGCAATCTACCTATAGTGCATGGGTATTTTAAAATAATGAAAATTGATGTTCCTCTGGAAGGGAATTATGTACTTTGACCCCCTGTCAATCATACTTTAACATTATTAAACTTATTGAAGGAAGCAGCCCTATAAAATTAAATTCTGAATTTTCTATAAAAATGTAGTTGAAGACTTTGTTCACCATATTTATGATTCAATGTACCTTATTTGAAACAAGTCTTTTAATAATTCCTAGAAATGAAAAAAATAATTTACAAATAAAAAATAAATTGCTAATATATGAACATATTTCAACCTCATTAAGGAACAAATAAATGCACATTTAGATACAGTTTCTCCCTGTCAACATAGCAGATTAGAAAAAACAATAATAATCTGTGCTGTAAGGAAGAAATGAAGGAAGCACCTTTCATAATTATTGCTGGTAGGCAGATAAGTTAGAAAAATCATTTTCTTTTAATTTTTAAACTTTTACTTGCAAATAATTTCAAACTTAAGAAAAATTGCAAGAATATGATTAGTACAAAGAACACCTGTATGATTTTTACCCAGATCTATCTATTATTAATATTCTAACCCATTTGCTTTATAATTACCTTGCAGACAATTTGAAGCTAAGGTGCATACATTGTGACCTCAACACTTCTGTGTGTGTTTCCTAAGAATAGGGATATTCTCTTACGTATCCACAGTATAGTCATTGGCTTTGATGAATTTAACATTGATACAATAATGCTTATTATCTAATCTACGATTCATTTTATAATTTTGTCTGTTGACTCGATAGTCTTTTGTATTGATTTCTTCCCCTTCAGTACAAAATCCAGTCTAAGATCAGCTATTGCATTTAGTTGTCATGTCTCCTCAGCCTCTTTTAATCTGGAACAGTTCTGCAGCCCAAGTTTGTCTTTTATGACTTTGACTTCTTTGAAGAATATAGCTGCTTTCTTTTTCTTTAATACATGATTCCTGATTCTACATGTTGTGTTTGTCTAATATTCCTTGTTAGATCTGATTATACATTCTTTGTTGAAATGCTTTTTATGTGATGTTGTGTCCTTCTCAAAGTATCACATCTGGAGGCACAGGATGTCCATCTGCTTCTCCTTGGCAATGTTAATTTCATTTACCTGGTCAAAAGTGGTCTGATTTCTTCATTGTGTAATTATTATTATTTTTTCCTGTGAAGAAACACTTTAAGAACATAAAAATATTATACTCTTCATAAATTCTCCTGTAATCTAGCACCAATTGATCATTTTGCTTGTTCCTATCTTTACTATGATGGTTATAGAATGATGATTTTCAACTCCAGTACTCCCTTTACATTTATCAATTGGCCCTAAGCATTCTGTTGTAAGCAAATTGCCTCCCTTCCTCCTCATTTGTCTGTATAGACTCATTCATTCCAATTTTTATAAATGGCTTATAATTCATTACTGTACCTACTGTCCCAGATTTCACCAGTCGAAGCCCCTTCAAGATGACTCCTAGGTAATAAAGAAAGAAAAATAATAAAAATGCATATATGTGACCTTTTGCACCTTGTTTCTTTTCTTTTCTTTTTTTTTTTTTTTTTGAGATGGAGTTTTGCGCTCGTCGCCCAGGCTGGAGTGCAGTGGCACAATCTCAGCTCACTGCAACCTCCACCTCCTGGGTTCAAGTGATTCTCCTGCCTCAGCCTCCCGAGTAGCAGCAATTACAGGTGCTTGTTACCATGCCCACCTAATTTTGGTATTTTTTTTAGTAGAGACGGGGTTTCAGCATGTTGGCCAGGCTGGTCTTGAACTCCTGACCTTAGGTTATCCACTCACCTTGGCCTCCCAATTACATGGTGTGAGTCACCATGCCTGGCCTGCACCTTGTTTTTTAAATCTACCAACACTTTATGGAAGTTATTCCATATCACTTCATAGTGATCTTCCTCATTCTTTTGTACAGCAGCATACATATCACTCCAAGGATTGTCTCTAACAGAAAAATATATGCAGGATCTTTAACATGTTTATATCCATTGATCAAGTAGCTTCAATTTTAGAAATATTTTTTAAAGGAAATTGTCAGCGATGCAGATAAATGTTTCTATACAAAGATGGTCAATAAAATACCGTTTATACTGGTAAAAATTTATAAATGATATGAAGGACTTACATTAAAGTAATGGTTAATATACTATATCCATATAATGAAACATTGTGCAGTCATTAAAAAGCTTCGTGTTAAGCAAAACAAACAAATCTCAAAATTACATACTTGGAACTCAATTACATAGAATGCACAGTGGAAGGAAATTACATAGAATGCACAGAATTACATATGTCATTTGTAATGCACAAATGACATATGTAACTCAATTACATAGAATGCACAGTGGAAGGAAATACACTGAAGTGATAAAAATGGCTGTTTCTGAGGGCAAGATTTCTGATTTTTTTAAAAAAATATGTTTTATATTTTTGTACTTTCTGATTTATCTTCAGTGTATATATATTCATATTATTTTCAGAAAAGTTGAAATCAGTAATCTAGTATTATAAGAAGCTTTTCTCCCTTAGAAATGGGAATGCTTCTTCACTGTGGACTATTATAGTTTTATGGTGCTGCATTTCTCTTTATGCTCTGGGTGCTGGGAACCAGGTTTAAAGGACAAGCCCAACAACTTATAAAGTAGACACTTGAGTTCCCTTTTTCTTAACTTTTAAATATCTGGGGTTTTTAAACCTTATTATGACATCATCTTGAAAACTATCGCAAATCAGTTTTTAAAAGAGGTGGGATATACATAAATAGAATCTAAATGAAATTTCTACATAACAATTGTCCAAACATAACAGTCTACCTGCTGAGGTAGACATTCTAGATACATAATAGATTTAGTTTTAATATTTTAAGTGTTTTATTGTATGTTGTAGCAATAAAATACTAGATTTCTCTGATGGTTAGTAGGTGGAATTGGGGAGAAATTTACCCACATTTCTATTTTCTAGAAGAATTAAAAAAAGAAGAAAAAATTAAATCCATGATACTGAGTTGACATTGTAGAAAATGTACTCAAAAGCAGATTCAAGTTGGACCTTAAAAAGTTATATTTTTAGAATAGCAGATGTCTCCATTCAAGATAGAACCCACTTGGTACTTCTGTTCCCAGTTGTCCAACCCTACTGCTGTTAAACATATGCTTGCCGACCGGTTCTACTCTTCTCTGCCTAGTATTTAGGAATTGTCTAACCCAAATCTTCCATGTTCTTATTTAAGCCAATTCCTTGTGGCGTTAGCCCTGAAGACATGTAGAACAATTGTCTAATTTCCATGTGGTATTCTTTCATAAAAATGAAGACAATTGTTAAATTCAGCTTGTCTTTCTCTGTCCCACTCTCTTTCAGAATAAATTTAAATGAGAGATAATAGATCCTTTTACTTAACTGCAGGGAAATGAACACCAAATAAAAGTAACAGGGATTTCTGGACCTTGAAAAATCAGAGTTTATTTTCACATATCTACACAATTTCAGACACAAAGAATGTTACTTCTTATTCAAAGAATTAAGGAAATTTTCTATTTTTTATTAATCAATTATTTAAAAAGTCTTACAATAAGACCTTCCCCCTACAAATCTAACTATACCTTTATGCTTCAACTTGAGCACTTGTCCTCAGTGGAGACAGAAAGAAGCAGAACTTACGTAACTGAATTCACCCGACAACTCTCAATAAGCTTCTTTTGATTTTTTCCTATCTTTCAGGATAATAAATTTGGTCCGTTAAACTTTTTCTATAGATATTATTTTCTAACCAATTAACCACATCTGTAGCTTCTCTATGAATTGTTTCCAGATTGTTCACATACAGTGATGCGTCACTTAATGTTAGGATATGTTCTAAGAAATGTGGTCCTTAGGCAATTCTGTCATTATGTGGACATCACAGGGTATAGTTAGACAAAGCTAGATGGCATAGCCTACTACACTTCTAGGCTATATGGTCTAGCCTATTACCGCTAGGGTATAAACATGTTCAGCATGTGACTGTACTCAATACTGTATGTGATTGTAACACAATGGGGAGTATTTGTGTATCTAAACATGGAAAAGGTACGGTAAAAATGTGGCATTATAATCTTATGGGTCCACTGTCTTATATGCTGTCCATCATTTACCAAAATGTCATTATTCTGTACATGACTGTATTTCTGTTGCCATGCATCTAAAACAAGACACAGTCTATAATCATCAAGCTATTATATTAAATAGATGAAAATATCTTCTCACATGTTTTATGCTCTGTTACTCAATTTGCTTCTCAACTTGCTTTTATTAAAATGCTACTTTATTACAGATTTCTGTTTTAAGTGTACCAGTCAGCCTAAGATCACTAATAATTATCATCCAGACTAGTAACCATAATTCAGCATCAGGAGGGGAGAAACTATATTTGTTTTGCTCATGATTATATTTGCAGTACCTGACACACAGAAGACACTTAAATATTTGTAGCTGACCAACTGAATGGGTGAAATTTTCTGTAGCATTTCATAATTGGCAGCACAATTTTAAAACAGAATTTTATTTAATTTTCAAAGCCATTTGTAGCTTGTTATTATAAGCTGTGGGAAATGGAATTCAAAATAATCTGTGAAAGGTTGCTCTTAATCACAAAGTAATGGAGTTGGCTGTGGTAGCCTGTGCTTGTAATCCCATCTACTTGGGAGGCTGGGGTGGGAGGATCGCTTGAGCACAGCAGTTCAAGGATGTACTGAGCTATGACTGTGCCACTGGGAAAAAAAAAAAGTAGTGGAACCAATTCTCTACCTACCTCACTGTGCTGTGTAGAGGCAGTGTGTGCCTTGGGAGATGGTGTGTTCTCAATTTGCAGAACAGCTGGGTTACACTGAGTGTCAGTGTAAAACAGGCAAGGTCAGGCCAATGGGACTTCAGAATATGGTATAGAAACACAAGCAAAATTGTTTTCTTGTGTATGTTGGTTTCTTGGATAAACTAGTGTTTTTGAGCCTATTTTTCTCATGTGTATAATCAGGGTAAGGGCAATACCTATTATTTCAAAGAGCAGATCTTATGAGCACAAAGATACAGAGAGTGTGTGAGTTTGAAAGTACTCCGTAGACTGTAAAGTGCAATGCCTGTGCAGGGTGTTGGTGGCACTGATGTTATTGCACTATGTAGTATGTTTCTCTTTCCTGACTGGAAAAGGTTAGCTAACCCATAATTTAGAGAAATGCTCCCCTCACTGACAAGAAGTAGTCAATATGTGTGCCCAACAAATATGACTTAAACCATATTTCCAGTTTTAAAATTATTTCTATGTTTGGTCCCTCTATCTCACAAGCTGTCACTTTGATTACCAAATAGCTCCCCAACCTCCACCCCTATTTCATCATCCCTATCCATTAAAATGAGAAGACTTGCATTGCTTTAGGTAAGGTACCCTGTGAAACCATGGACTTTTAAATATAAATACCATATTTATTAGATATTTGACAATGCTAGTGCATTCAATGTTGTTTGTTTCTAAGTATATCTTAAGGTATCAATGGTGATCTATAAATTTATAAACAGTTCAGGTCTTTTTTCTATTTAACATTTTTCCTTTTAACTGCTTTAAAAATGGACAACTCAGAGTACAGCACTGTGGAAATTAATTCTGAGGTTCATTATCTGGTGACAAGAAGACTTGTGGAGTTTGGTGGAGGCTCTAATTATTCTTGGCAAGGAAACCAACCTACTGAGTTTGGGGAATCTTTATGGGACCTACTTGGTATTATAATATATGCTGATGGCTGCTGCTGTGCTTTATGTATTTTAGCTAAATTTTTTATGTTTGTATTTGTGCCTTCAGGCAATTTAATCCTTAAATATGCAAATTGATAAATTTAAAAAAACACAAAATAAGAAATGTAAAAAATATAATATAAATAGATGAACTTCTTCCTAAACAAAACCCAAATAAAAATAACAACAAACCAGAATTTTTAAAAATTGCCTTTTGTAGGCTAATGTGAAGAGTTACCTTTTCCCCTAAGCCTGGGTTATTTATTTATAATGTTAGGTGGTTGTTCTTTTTAGAAGTGTGTACTCCTCATTATCCCACAGTTACTAGTGTAGCAAGACACTCTTCCTGAATGAGTTGTGTTGGGGCAGAAAAGACATTTGATTTCATCAGATGCAGTCTATTCTCCAGGATGCCTAAGAGAGAGAGAGAAAAAGTATAGGAAGTATATTGTGAATAGGAATGTAGCTTTTTTATTTTTTTGAGATGGAGTGTCGCTCTGTCACCCAGGCTGGAATGCAGGGGTGTGATCTCAGCTCACTGCAACCTCCGCCTCCCAGGTTCAAGTGATACTCCTTCCTCAGCCTCCCGAGCAGCTGGGACTACAGGTGCTTGCCACCACGCCTGACTAATTTTTGTATTTTAAGTAGAGACGGGGTTTCATCATATTGGCCAGGCTGGTCTCAAACTCCTGACCTTGTGGTCTGCCTGCCTTGGCCTCTCAAAGTGAAGAATGTGGTTTTAGGTAGAATATAGTACATTTAAAAGCAATGTAACTAAAAAAAAATAACGTTTTAAAGAAAATACAGTTGACCCTTGAATAATGCAAGGGTTAGGGATCCTGATTACCTATGCAGGAGATCCATGTATAACTTTCGACTCCCCCAAAACTTAACTACTAATAGGCTACTGTTGACTGGAAGCCTTATTGATAAATAAATAGCCAGTTAACACATATTTTGTGTGTTATATTTCTATATTTGTATTCTTGCAATAAAATAAAATGTAAACAAACTGCATCCTAGACAAAACCCAAATAAAAATAACAAAAAACTAGAAATTTAAAAAATAACATTTTATAGGCTAAAGTGAAGAGTTACCGTTTCCTCTAACTGCGGTTGTTTACTAATGAAATAAAGTAAGCTAGAGAAAAGGAAATCTTATTAAGAAAATCATAAGAAGGGAAAAAAGTGGGAGGGCATCATCAGAAAAGTCTTTATCCTCGTCATCTTCATGTTGAGCAGACTGAGAACAAGGAGGAAGGGTGTGGGCCTGTCTTGCTATCTCAGAGTGAAAGAAGTGGAGAAGGTGAAAGAGGAGACAGGAGAGGCAGGCATGCTTTGTGTAACTTTATGGAAATACATTGTAATTTTTGTCTGACATTTTTCCTTTTAACTTTTATAAAAATGCTTCTATGCATTACCAATCCTTCTTCTACCATTGGCTTTAGTTTCAGTGACCCACAACATAGAAGGGTCCATGTTGTAAAATAAGTCAAAAATAGTCTTGAATAATTGGAACTCTTCTGCCAGGTTGTCTAATATTGATTTATTTTCTGATACTGTTTCTTTTGTGTCTTCTTCCTCATTATCCAGCACTGGTTTGGAAGCACTCATCTTCATTAATTTGTCTTCTGTTAATTCCTCTGGTGTGGTATCTGTTAGCTCTTGAATTTCTCCAAGATCCATGTTATGAAACTCTTCACCCCTCACCCCTCACTTTTTTTTTTTGCTATATTTATAATCCCTTTCATGATTTTCTTGTTTGGTTCTGTCATAAATCCTATAAAGTCACACATGACATCTAGACACAGGTTTTTTGTTTTTTTTTTTTTTTCCAGCAGGAAATTATTGTTTCAGGCTTGATGACTTTCTTGGTTTCTTCTATAACAAAAGTGGATCTTGAATGATGTAATCCTTACAGACTTTCACCATGATCTCTCTATTGGGGTTCTTTTACTGGCAAGGTACTTCCTGACTTTAGAGACAAGACATTAATGAACCAGTCCAGAAAGAGTTCTCATTGTTCAGGCCTTCCTGTTGTACAACCAAAATATGTCAGCTGATGTTTATCTTTTCCCTCAGGAGTTAGCAGCTTTATAGATAAGGAGAGTCCTGATCAAAAACCTGACTGATTTGCACAAAATAGTCCCTTCTTCCTTTAAATCTCGGTCCTCCGTCTCTTCTCTTACTTGCTAATAAATGCCCTTTGTGGTATATTTTTTTCTAGAATAAGCACTTTCATCTGTATTAAAAACTTGTTCAGGCAGATATTTTTTCTCCTCAATGATTTTCTTAATGACACCTGAGAACTCATCTGCTGCCTTTTGGTTGGCAGAAGCTGCTGCTTCTGTTACCTTGACATTCTTAACGCCAAACCTTTTTCTAAAATTATCAAACCATCCTTTGCTGGCATTAAATTCTTCAGCTTTAGGCCCTTTATCTTATTTTTGGTATAAATTGTCATATAATGAGTTCACTTTTTCTTGAATCATATTAGAAAGATGTAAAAGGTATACCTTTCTTATAGTAATCCTGCACCCCATAAAAGGTGCATTTTAAATATGAGATTAAAAAGTATTTTGCACAAAGTACAGGGTTTTTGCACCTGTTGGAGTAGATGCAGTGACAAATGTATGAATTTCCTTTTCTTTTGTTTACATTCTGGATTCATTTATCTTGAAATGGCAGGCAACCACAGCTGCAGACTTCAATCTGTGGTACTTGTCAAGCAATTTGACTTTTTCTTGTAATGTCATGACTTTTCCCTGCTTCTTGGGAAAACTTTTATCATTACTTGTGGCAGTTTGTATGAATTCCATGGTATTATTCTAGGTTTACAGTATTGCACCAAACATGATGGAAAATATACAAGGATCATGAGAAATCACTTTTTGCTGCTAAATTTGTTTCATTGGAGAGAGGACTAACTCACTAAGAGATGATTAGCATCACATAGCATTTTAAGCTGATACTAGCAACATTTGAGCACATTGCAATAGGAGCAGGAGGTGGCTATGAAATTATTACCATAGTACAATATGTACTACAGCTAATTTTACATAGTTATGATTTAATACTGCATTTTTGTATTTTGTTATATGTCTCTTGACTGCGAATTGCACTATGTATAGTCTGTGATGTTTGTGTGCATAAGTTTTGATAGTTTTTAAATGTTTATAATAGATTTGTATATATATGAAGTAGTGAATGATAAAATGAACTAGTATCTATGTTGTAACTGAGCGAGTTATAAGGAAAGCGCCACACTCTGAGATTGAATCAGCAGTCCTTTATTGCCAGTGACTGAGAGACGGCTAATGCTCAAAATTCTCTTGGCCCCGATGAAGGGGGTATGATTTCTTTTATACCTGTTCTAGAAGAGAGGGGAGGGGGAGCCTAGCTGAAGAGGAATTTTACAGAAGCAGAACAAGCAAGTTAGATAAGGAAGCCGGTAACCAGGAGGCAGGAGGTTCCCAGGATTGTTGGTTACTAAGGAGGGTATACACAAATGGTTCTAGTTCCCATGATTGCTGGTTACCAAGGAGGGTATTCACAATAGCCGGGGGACTTGCCAAGCAGGATGTGGTTACGATGGTTACAAGGTACTGGGTACAGCGTGACCCAGCTGTGCACCCAAAGGAGAAATGGCACAGAGGGAGAGGCTAAGATGGAATCTGTTAGGCTGTCACATTCCCCACTTGTGTTTTTGGGGAGTCAAAGCATTGACTCTTTGGTTATGACAAGGCGGTTATATTGGGTTCTAAGGTACGTGAGTTTGAGCGAGGCTATGTGCTGTCTTATGAAATTAAGGAGCCAATTTAGTATACAGGGTCCAAAGATTAAGCCTAACAGGAGGAGAAGAAGGGGTCCTGCTAACCCAGTTATTAAAGTAGTTAGCATGGACTCCAGTTAAACATGGTTTAGTACCATGGGGTGTTATTTTCCCAATCCTGTTGGCGTTTATCTAAATTTTCTTGAACCCTTTGAAGAGTGTCTTTTATGACCCTGGACTGGTTGGCATAAAAACAACAGTTTTCTCCTAAAGCAGCACATAAACCACCTTGGGAGAGAAATAAAAGATCTAATCCTTGGTGATTTTGAAGGGCTACCTCAGCGAAAGACTCTACCTGGGTATGTAACATACCTGTGACTGACTGGAGACTTCCTAAATCAGCATCTACTTGTTGGGATATAGGGGCCAGTCTAGTTTCTCCTTGGACCAGAGCAGCAGTACCAATGGCCACTGATCCAGCCACGCTAAGTGTGACTAAAAGGGGTACAAGGAGTGGGGCAGCTTGGCTGAACCTTGTGTGCAGTCCAGGGGAAGCGATGAGATGTTGTCCTTCTGGTCTGCTGTACATGTAGACCTGAGGAAGTACGTGAACCAACATGCACAGGGTGGGTCCACATTCAGTTCCTTTGATGTGGCGGGTGAGGCCTGAAGTGCACGCCAACCAAGTATTGTTGGGTGCCTGGTAGGAGACTGAGGCATTTAAGGAATTAAGTAGAGACCGATTACAGCTTGCCTGGAAAGGAGAAGTAGACAGATTATACCCAGTGCTAATTAAGCAGGAGGCGTTTCCTGAAACGTCTCCTAGTGTAAGAGAATGTGGGAGTGCTTGACAAGAAGGAAGACCAATGTTGAGAGTGTTTTCAACTCCCAGTCCAGTATAGTATGGGGGTTTGGCCTTTATACATAGCCAACAATCCCGGGCCAGGTCAGGCTGAGTAACATTGACGAGGTGATGCATTCTATTTTGGATAGAATTAGGCTAGGTGGTTGGAGGTGTTGATGCTGAGGCTGAGGAGGGGAAGCTGGAATTGGTGATGGGCCAGGGTGGACTATGTTGGGGTGTGCCTGGAACATAGGGTCTCCTAGACTGGTTAAGGGTCCAATGGGCTTGGGGGGCTCCATGGAGTTAAGATTTTCTTTTGAATAGTGAACACAATTCCATGGTCATACCCAGAGACATAAAGCCAGAGCGCCCACATTACACTAGAACTCCAAATAAATGACTTCGGGTTGTTAATGGTTACAGTTAAGGGGTTGTACCCTCCCATAAAACATTTTGGATGGTGTAGTGGTTTGGGATACAGACAGGGAGGAAGAAGAGGTGCTTCCTCTGGAGCAGGTAGCCAGGATAACACAGACCAGTAAGAACAGAAGAACTCATCAGCTTTTCGGCATCTAGTATCAGGGTGATCTCCTAGACAGAGGTAAAAGGCAACAGACTGATGTCCCTTTTCTGCGTTTGTAGATTCTCCACATCTGACTTGGCCTCAGGCATGTCCAAAGTGGGTGGCAAGGTCGACAGCGCCCACTCTGGGAATAACACCTAGGTTGTGGGTGGTGACGTGGGGGCTGGGTCCTGGGAACAAAGCACATAAATCGACTGCAAAGGAGGCCTTGTTGGAGGTACCTGTCTTCGAAGTCCAAGTGGCATTCGCAATCACACGTCCTGACTTAAAAGAAGTGAGGAGAAAAGAGTAGGTGGGAATGGAAGCTGAAGCTTTAAAGAAAAACAAGTAATAAAGATTAATTGGAAGGTTTTACCCAGTGTAGGCACAATTTTAGAGGGCCTGGCCTGGGTTTGGGGACCCATGTTTCTTGTTGGGTTTCGTTGGCCTTTTTGATGCAGGAGTAGTGGAACCAAGCAGGGATACCGTCAACCTTCAGAGCCATTGGCATGGTGAGGATGATGGTGTGTGGTCCTTTCCAGGCTGGGGAGAGTCCTTCCTTGTGGAACTTCTTAACATACACCAGATGACCAAGACGGAAGGGATGGCAGGGTCCGGTTTGGTTTGGGACCAGATTAGGGTGGGCTCCATGCACAAGCGGCTGAATAATGTCCTGGACTTGTTGGAGAGACTGTAGGTACTGTAACAGGTTAGGTTGGGATATTTCTGCTAGGTGGGTATCTTTTAGCCTAGGCAATATAGATATAGCCCTTCCATACATGATTTCAAAAGGAGAGAACCCTGCCTTATAGAAAGTACATCTACCTCTAAGAAAAAGAAGGAGGTGTGTCCAACTCACTGGTCTCTAAGATTAATTTTGTAAGAGTGTTTTTTAAGGTACAATTCATGCGTTTTACTTGTCCAGAGCTCTAGGGTCAATAGGTACAATGGAGCTTCCATTGAATATTTAACACCTTACTGACTGAGCTATGGACGAGGTGAAGGCTGGCCCATTATCAGATCCTATGGCAAATGGCAGTCCATGGCGAGGGATAATTTCATTGAGTAAAAATTTAACTACTGTGGAGGCAGTTTCGTTTCTGGTGGCAAATGCCTTAGTTTATCGAGAGAAAGTGTCTACCAGCACCAGGAGATATTTATATCCTGCCCAGTGCGGTTTTATTTCAGTGAAGTCTATTCCCCATCTCCTGGTAAGCATCCTCAGAGACGGCAGCCTAGGTTGGGCCTGGGGCCTTGCTTGGTGTTTACTTGAGCACAAGCCATGCATCAGATGGCTGCTCAGTTGGTTAAGTCCTGGAGGTGAGGAATTTTGAAACAGTTTCTGAAAAGCTGGGATAGTTTTATTCCTCTTAAGTGGATGGAAGAATGGAGATGACTGACCAAACTTCTCTGAGGGCATGGGGCTGAAAGATTCTGGAATCTGGGAGAATCCACCAACCATCTTGGTTTTTACTGGCCTGAAGATCCGATGCTTGTTTTTCTTCTTCTGGAGAGTATACCGGGTGGTTGGGTAAGTCAGGCTGTGGGAAAGATACGGCGGGTAGTAGGATTAAAGGGGTGACCGGGAGCCAGGCTGCCTCTTGGGCAGCAGAGTCCACCATTTGGTTTCCTTGGGCAATGGCTGTTTTTTGATATCCCTTGCAGTAGATTACAGCCACCTGTTGAGGGAGCCAAATGGCCTTGAGCAGGGCTAGAATTTCTTCCTTGTTTTTGATGGTCTTTCCAGTTGAGGTGAGTAGTCCATGCTCTTGATAGATGGCTCCATGAACATGTACAGTGGCAAAAGCATACCAGCTGTCAGTGTACATGTTGATGTGTTTGTCCTTACCCTACTGGAGGGCCTGAGTGAGGGCAACTAATTCAGCCTTTTGTGCAGAGGTTCTGGCTGGTAGGGCCTGGGCCCATAGTGTGTCCATTTCTGTAGTGACAGTTGCACCGGCCTTTCACTCTCCTTGCTCAAGAAAGCTGCTACTGCCAGTAAATATGGTAGCATCTGCCTTTTCCAAGGGAACATCCTGGAGATCAGGCTGGCTGGTTTCCGTAGTCTCTAACAGCTCTTGGCAGTCACGGACAGATGTGGTCAAGTGTGGATCAGGGAGTAGAGTGGCTGGATTTAAACACCTTGTTGGGGAGAAAGTTAGGTGAGGCTGATCTAACAGTAAACATTGGTATTGTAATATATGAGCATTTGACATCCATTTACTGGAAGCGCTGTGCAGCAATGTTTCAATGGCATGAGGAGCTGTGAGGGTTAAATTTTGGCCCAGGGTTAGTTTATCAGCCTCCTGGACCAGACTTCCTGTTGCTGCCATGGCTTATAGACAACTTGGCCACCCGGATGCTACAAGATCCAGTCTTTTGGACAGATAGGCCACTGGGCATCGCCATGGCCTCAAGTTTTGAGTGAGCACCCCTTTGGCAATTCCCTGAATTTCATGAACAAACAGATGAAATGGTTTTGATATATTTGGAAGGGCTAGAGCAGGGGCCTTGGTTAGTGCCTTTTTTGTTTTGAAAAGCCTGTTCTTACGTATCAGTCCAAACCAGCAGGCCATGACCACCTGTAGCTGAGTACAGAGGCTCGGCGATTTCTGTGAACCCCAGTATCCAGAGACAACAGTATCCTGCAGCCCCCAAATATTCACATACTTGTCTTTTGGTATTGGGAGGGGGGATGCAGAGGATGGCTTCTTTTCGAGCACTGGTGAGTGCCCTTTTTCCCTCATTTATTTCATACCCCAGGTAGGAAACCTTGGAGAGACAAAGCTGGGCCTTTTTGGCCGAGACCCGGTACCCGAGCTCCTGAAGGAGGTGAAGTAAATCTCTAGTATGCTGCAGACAGCTGTCAGTTGTTTCAGTAGCCAGTAACAGATCATCCACATACTGGAATAGATTACAGTTACGATGACTGGCTTGGAAAGGTATAAGGTCTTGTTGCAGAGCCTCTCCAAAAAGAGTGGGGGAATTTTTAAACCTCTAGGGTAGCTGAGTCTAGGTAAGTTGGATGGTGTCTCCTGAACTGGGATCTGTCCATTCAAAAGCAAAAATTGGCTGCCTTTTGGGGGCCAGAGGGATGGCAAAAAAAGCAACTTTCAAGTCAAGGATGGTGTACACTGTATGTTCTGGTAGGAGCAGGCTAAGGAGAGTATATGGATTTGGGACAGTGAGATGGACTGTGACTGTCCACTTGTTGACTTCCTGTACATCTTGTACAGGCTGGTAGTAATTTGTTCCAGGTTTCTGGACCGGCAAAAACGGGGTCCAAGCAGACTGGCAAGGTATGAGTATATTGGCCTGTAATAGCCATTGGATATGGGGATTCATTCCCTCTCGAGCCTGCTGACTCATAGGATATTGCTTTACCTGGACTGGTAGAGCAGTGGCCAGGAGTTCTACAACCACTGGTGGGTGGTGTTTTGCTAGTCCTGGAGGATTTGACTCTGCCCAGACTCGGTGGAAAACAGTTTGCAGATCTTGTAGAAGAGGGTTAGTTTTACCCTCCAGTGGTTGAGAGTATGAGACTAAGAGATACTTCTCTGACAAGGAGGCGATTAGTAGGAGCTGAGCAGTAGGTGGTGCTGTGGCCCCCAATGTAAGGTGGGCTTGTTTGGCCGAAAAAGAGATGGATGCCTGTAGGTTATGGAGTAAGTCTCATCCGATGAAGGGGAAAGGGCACTCTGGAACCACAAGAAATGAGTGAGTTACCCTTTTTTGACCCAAGTTTACTTCTCATAAGTGGGTGACAGGGTATTCCTGGATAGTTCCGGTAGCCCCTTGTACAGCAACCTTTTTATTAGAGATGCTACCCAAAGGTGTTTGCAATACAGAGTGTTAATTAGAAAGCATACAGGCTGGCCCCCCACAGTAGCAGTAACAATGGGCTCCTGGGGTCCAAGGGAAAGGGAGCCCTGGCCCCATCAATCTTCTGAATCCCTGGTTTCTGGAAGAGTAAGAACCTTTTTTTCTGGTTTTGCTGGGCATTCATTTTTTTCAGTGTCCAATTTGTTTACAATATGCACACTGATTTTTCTGTAGGGGTGTTCTTTCTCCCTTTTTATGGGAGTTTTGAGTTTTTGAATCAGGTTTCCCCCTAGTATGACCTTTTTGTTTAGGATTTTTGTGCTTAACTTCTTGGAGTGCAGCAACTAGGATTTTTGCCTGCCTTTTTGAAGCCTTTTTGGCTGCTGGAGCAGCCTGCATCTGCTTTTCATGGTCTCGATTGTTGAAGGCCTTTTGAGCAATTTCCAGGAGTTGGGAAATATTCATTCTGGCAAATCCCTCAAGTTTTTGTAACTTTTTTCGAATATCAGGAGCTGCCTGGGCCACAAATGCCAAATTAATAGCACAGCTATTTTCAGGAGCCACTGTATCAAATGGGGTGTAAACCTGGTAGGCCTCTTGGAGGTATTCTAAAAATGCTCCAGGTGACTTGTCAGGCCCCTGGAAAACTCCAATTGTCTTAGACAAATTCATGGGTTTCCAAGCGGCAACTTTGATACCTGCAAGGAGATACCGGTGGAAATGGTCCAAAGCTGTCCTCCCTCCTCAGGTATTTGGGTCCCAATCAGGCTGAGTAGAAGGAAAAACCTCCTCTAGGAGGTCTTGAGCTTCCTCCTCAAGCCTACTGACTGACGTAAGGAAAAACTTTCTGGCTTCCCTTTGAATATGGTCCCTGTCTTCACATGTGAAAAGAGTCAGAAGGAGTTGCTGACAGTCATCCCAGGTGGGCTGATGGGTCCGACACATGGACTCCACCAGTGGGGTTAAAACTTGAGGCTTTTCAGAAAAAGGAGGATTTTGAGCCTTCCAATTATATAAGTTAGAAGTAGAAAAGGGGACATAGCCCAATAAAGGAATAGAGGAACAGTCACTACCAATTGGGGGAGGTGCCTCCCTTAAAGGTATCAAAGGGGTTACAACCTCCTGTCTAGAAAGCAAACAAGAGGCAATGGGTGGGGTAGCCTGAGGTGGCACAGAGATAGAAACAGGCGGAGGAGACATGGAGGAAGAGACAGAAGAGGACCTTACGTCAGCAAGAGGATTGTAGGGAGGGGGCAAAGGATGCAGAGAGTCTTCCTCAGTTGGGGGCAGAATAGAGGGAGCAGAAGGTCAACGCAGGCTGCACGTTTGGCTTAAAAGGATTTTTGAATTGGAACTCCGAACTGCACAAGACCAAAGCCATGGGGGAGGGTTTTGGACTAAGTTTAACTACTGGTCAATGTGAAGAAATTGGTCAGGGTGACCAGGGATCCTGGCCAGGCCACAACCCACCACACGGCCCGGACCAAGGACCAAGGACCCCTCCGAGGGCCAACCAGTGCTGAAGGTGGGCCATTCTACCTCACAAAAATTTCAGAGCCTGCCTTGGTGAGGCAAACTTCATAGGCATCAGAATATACTGAAGAGAACTTTTTTTTAACATACATTGAAGGGGGGTCAGGGTCAAGACGAGAACCTACCCATGATGTGTGTCCCCCTCTGATTGGTGACGTGAGACAGACAAGGGGAGGGGTGTCCCATTAAGGATCACTCAGATGCCCACCTAGCCATGTCCCTTAAGGGAACTTAAGTGCCTCTTAGCGTTGGCAGGTCAGTATAATCCCCCGACTTGGATCAAGCTTAGCCCGATTGTGCCTTAAGCCTTATGAGGTTGCCATGGAACTGCAGGTTAGGGCCCACTCGGACTCCATAGCTTTTGCTGTGGAGCCACAAACTGGATCCTCAGAGGCAAGCCTCCAAGGTCCCTATGCACTCACACACACATTCAGAAGTTATGACGGTTTTTACAATTTTTCAGAATACAGGCTTACCATTTCAAAAACCAGTCCGAATACAGGAGTCATTCCTAGCTCCCAGAGAATTGATTGACTCGTTTGAGGATTAACCTTTATTAGGGCTTTCCCCTAGAAGTAACCTGGTGAGATCTGACTTACCTTCTCTGCGGAGCAGGACTGAGGACTCAGAGGAATAATTTGGTTGGGTGCACTGGCAGTTGATCTGCTCTTCTCCAGAAAGTGGTGGCCAACAGGGCCCTGGAATATCTCAGGGGGCACCTCTCCTGTAGCCCACCTCTTAATCCAGGGAGAGCCCAGAGCAAGTCCAGTCCATGCCTGGTGGCAAATCTTGATGGGGCCTCCAAATGTTGTAACCGTGCAAATTGTAAGGAAAGCGCCACACTCTGAGATTGAATCAGCAGTCCTTTATTGCTGGCGACCAAGAGATGGCTAACGCTCAAAATTCTCTTGGCCCCGATGAAGGGGGTATGATTTCTTTTATACCTGTTCTAGGAGAGAGGAGTGGGGGAGCCTAGCTGAAGCAGAATTTTACAGAAGCAGAACAAGCAAGTTAGATAAGGAAGCTGGTAACCAGGAGGCAGGAGGTTCCTAGGATTGTTGGTTACCAAGGGGGGTATACAGAAATGGTTCCCATGATTGCTGGTTACCAAGGGGGGTATTCACAATAGCCGGGGGACTTGCCAAGCAGGATGTGGTTACAATGGTTACAAGGTACTGGATACAGCATGACCCAGCTGTGTACCCGAAGGAGAAATGGCGGGGAGGGAGAGGCTAAGATGGAGTTTGTCAGGCTATCACATCTACATATATTTTATACATTCATGACGTTCCTTTTTCTTAAATTTTAAAATATTTTGGGCTACTTGGTTCATCTGTGAGCTTTTTCAAATTGTTGCAAATCTCTAAAATTTTTTTCAATGTATTATTGAAAAAATATAAAATTTTAAAAAGCTTTATTAAAACTTTTATTATTATTATTATTATTATTTTGAGACAGGGTCTCACTCTGTTGCCCAGGCTGGAGTTCAGTGATGTGATTATGACTCACTTCAGCCTCAACTTCCTGGGGCTCAGGTGACCCTCCCACATCAGGACCCTGAGTAGCTGGGTCTACAGGCATGCACCACCACACATGGCTAATTTTTGTTTGTGTTTTTCTTTTTTTGGTAGAGACAGGGTTTCACCATGTTGGCCAGGCTGGAAAACTGGAAGTAAACTTCCAAATATTTTGGATATTTTAGTTTAAGAAAAGGATAACCTTTCCTCCATATTTTCTAAAGAGAGAACTTGTTTAAGCAAATTAGTGGTTGAAATAATGTTGTAAGGAAATATTTATGTAGAAGAACTTAAACAGCTTTTTGGAAATATTTAGTTATAAAAAACAACAAACAGCCCTATATGTGAGGTTAGCATTATTTAGACTAGTACACAGTAAGATAGTTCTTTTTGAAGATAACATGGAATATTTTATATATAAGGGAAAGATCTGTTACATTAGGCAAATATTTAATACATATTACATATCTTATATTACTCCATATGTATTCTAATAGAATACATTGGAGTCTAAAAAATTAAATAAACTATTAGTGATTCTACAAATAAAGGAATTAAATAATTTATTAAGGCCTAAGAATACTGTTTACCGTGGAAATAAACAGCACAACCTCAACTTAAATGTGCAAACTCAGATACCGATCTAGCCCTCTGCAATATCTTTCATGAGCATAATCTTTAATTGATGTTCAGTAAAGCAAGATATTGTTCAACTTTTGGCTCACAGCCCTTAAGGTATCAGTCTGAAAAAGTGTTGTGCTGTGACCCCAGACTTTTTATTGAACTGCCAGTTCATGTGTGAGAGGTCCTTCTGTTTGCCCTTTAATGCCCTAGGGTTTAAAGGATAGTGAAAGCCTGACTTAATCACCAGGCTTGCAGCATGGCCACAGTGCAGAAGGACCATCTTTCTCCACCACTCTAATGTTCACAGTTCCTTTTCAGATGCATTGGTTCCCAGAGGTGTTTTCTTTAGTATAAGCTGGCTTGGGCCTCATTGAACATTTTTTATCCTTTTCCTTTAGGATCTTCTTCAACTCTGAAGACAATGCTTTTGCTCAGCAGCTCATCTGCTTTCCCTCATTGCCTTGATATCTTGCATAAAGAAAAAAATACTTTTAAAAATAATTTTACCAAACTTTGGCCATAATAATAGCGTCTTCAGTAACTCTTCACCATTGGGCAAGTGCAGGCTTTCTTTTGCACATCATGTTTTTCTGAAGACCATCATTCCCACAAATGGTCACATACACAGGTTAACCATGCTTTCAACTTTCACTGAAGTTCTATCTATTGATTGCTGAATAAATTTTTCACTATTAGAATACTCACTTTTGGTATATTTGCCAGTACCCAAGTGGTTGAGTTGTGGACTTCAACATTCTACCCTTTAATTTATTCTACACTTGTATTTGTAGACAATAATCACCTAAGAATTTTTCTTTTCATTTTATTATATTTACTAGCTGTTAAATTGTTTTGATAGCCATTTTATACAAAAAACCAAAGCTAAGAAAAAAAGAAAAGAAGAATAAATCAATCGCTCATAAGCATACTGTGCTTGAAATTATAGGGTGAAAGCAATAAAATAAGATGCTGAGTGTGATGGAGACCCAAGCTTACTTGCTATTCAGGTAGCTTACTCTTGTCTGCCCAAGTGAGGTCAGGTCCCTGCTTTTGTTAAATGATGAATGATTCCACATTCTCAATCTGTAGGGTTGCTTTAAATTGTTGAATCCATCATGAAAGATAAACCTTGCTTTGCTCAGTTCCAGATATTAAATGTTCTGCAGAACAATGAAATTGTGTTTCAAATGTTTTACAAATTTTATTCAGTTATCAGTTTAAAGTAGTAAAGTTTTTTAATGTGTGGTGAAATAAATACTTGAGTTGTAGGTGCTTTTAGTTCATTAAAAGAAAAACTTTAGACAAAAATTTAACAAACTTTATTTGAGCAAAGGGTAATTCATGAGTCAGGCAGCACTTAGAACCAGAAGTGGTTCAGGAGCTCTGCCCAGTAGTGTGAGCAATGATCTTTTATAGGCTGAACACAACATAGATAAAAAAAAAAAAAAAAAAAAAAACAAAAACAAACCTAGAGAAGTCACCTGATTGACTACAACTAGAAAGTTGCACTATTTGGGCATAGTGTGATGAGCCATTTGCCTTTTTTTGGCGTGATGTATTGAGGCATTTGCCTTATTTGGGCATGATGCAATAAGGCATTTGCTTTATTTGGGCAAGGTCTAATCAGTTGGTTGCCTGCTGTTAGCTGAAGCTTGACTGTTTGTAATGAGCTGAATTGCAAAAAGGGCTGCAACTATGTGTTACAAAAAATATATTCCTAAGTTAGTTAGATTGTGATTTGTTTACCCAGTAAGTTAGATGCAGTTTGTTTGTAGGAACTCAAAGTAGGGAACAGATAGCCTCAGGTTAATGGCCTCTTGCTTATGTAATTTAATGAATATATTTGCAATGAAGCCTAATTTTCCTTAAGTTTTGTGTTTTATAGAAGCATGGAGCTCCTAGAAAATAAGAAACCTGTCTTTCTGTAATTAAGTGAGAGTATTTTTTCCACTGGCATTCTTCTCATAGAGACATGATTATAGAAAAATAATCTGTTATTATGATCTCTGAGCTGGAGAGTAACACCTGTTAAAATGCATCTTTCATATCTCTCATTGGCAACTGGTAGTATTTGGCTTTGTGATAATCTTTTGGATGGTCATAATTTAATTCTTATCAATTTATTTTATTTTCCAGATATTGTCTTATCAACATTATTTATACTAAGTCATTAATTTTTTTAGTAGATACAGATTTTAACTTTGACTTCAGCCTTTAATGAAATTGTTTCTATACAGCATTCCCTCTGTCAAATGTTGTCTTAAACTTCTTATTGAAGATATCACTAAACAGTTATTTCATTTGGATTAAGTACTCAATACCTTTTGATGAGTGAGTTTCCAGTTACATTTTTAAAGGTTTTATGAAAGGCATTATATGATAGTGAATATTATATGAAATGATCTAATGTAGTAGTGTTTATACTTAATTTAAAAAAATTTAAATGCCTACCCACATTTAGTGATTAATTTAATGCATTAGTTTTAAGTGCAACATGTTTCATGAATAGTTTTTGTTGAATAGCATCCAATACCCTTCCTTTTATTTGATTTTTAAATGGTGTATACTTTTTAAAAAAGTAGAATACCCAATATAAATATAAATTTTCTCCAACATTTAAATTGAGCTAGTTCATTACAGTTCAAAAAATCCTCAAATAGGAAAAGAGTAACTCATTTAAAAATAACTGCTGCTTTCTTTGTTATGTTTAAAGATAAAAGAGGTAAGCATAAATTTCACCTATAAAAGTGACTTTTTGATGTGTTTTATATACTTCTCTGAATCCCAGATCTTTTTAATGTTTACAGAAAATGTACTGAACCACCAAATGTTGGAATTTGAGTTACTTGAAATTCTCTTGTTGACAGTTTATAAATATCACTTGCATTTTTGTTTAAAGTCACATGATATATATTTTACTTCCTAAGCTCTAATGCATAGAAAGGTACAGCAACTTAATTTCACTAGTGATCATTTAGAGCTATAGCATCTGAATAAAAATAAGAAAAAAATGTGATTATTCTGCTGAATGTATAGCATCACATTTATCTGCAAATGGAAGGTTTGGGAGATTTTGTTCCTTCCATTGACTTAACCTAACATTGTCTGTTCATCATCTTCTTTATTTAATATTTGATTGTGTACTTTTGAGGAACTGAATTCCAGAGTCCAAATAAAATAAAAGCATATGTATTAGGAGTTTTCAGAGAAACAGAACCAATAAAGAACAATGCTGGAGGCTTCATGCTACCCAACTTCAAACTGTACTACAAGGCTACAGTAACTAAAATAGCATGGTGCTGGTACCAAAACAGATATATACACCAATGGAACAGAACAGAGACCTCAGGAATAATGCCACATATCTACAACCATCTGATCTTTGACACACCTGATAAAAACAAGCAATGGGGAAAGGATTCCCTATT